>KZ506140.1:305863-329855 GCA_002844005.1 Limosa lapponica baueri | reverse complement strand
CCTATGAAATCAGCGTCCAGGAGGCGATGTCAGTGTACGGCTCCAACTGCCCTGGAGGGATGTCGACGAGGTACATGGACGGGAGCTTTGGCATCGGGCGCTACACCTCCCCCTTGGTGCGAGGGGTCGACTGCCCATACTTGGCCACCTATGTTGACACACACTCTCTGTCCGAGACCCTGAGCCCCATCAAAAGAAAGGATTCTCTCTGCATCTTTGAGCAGAACCTGGGCTCCCCTCTGCGGCGCCACTACTCCAACCTGCAGTCGCTCTACTACGGGGGGCTGGTCAACTCTGCTCTGGTTGTTCGCTCCATTGCCACCGTGGGCAACCACGACTACGTGTGGGACTTCATCTTCTACCAGAACGGGGCCATCGAAGGCAAGGTCCAGGCCACGGGGTATGCGAGCTCATCCTTTCTCCATGGGGACGGTCTGAGATACGGCAATCGGGTTTGGGAGCACACGCTGGGAATGATACGTACCCATTCCATCAACTATAAGGTGGACTTGGATGTGGGAGGTAGGTCTGGGTCTGTGTCCCTCCTTTGTGCCCTCCCTGAGGACTTTTAGACTTCCCAAACTTGATGGGTTTTGGTCCTTGTCTTTTTTTTTGTCTTTCTGTGTGTGGGCCAGGATGCTGTGCTGGCACAGAGCTGCCTCCCTTCTGTATTTGGGGCAGTGAAAAGCTGTTGTCCCAGAGGGACAGGTTCCCCCTCCATCTCCTGCAATCTCCCCGACGGGCCATGCAGAGCTGTGGCTGCCTGGGCTGGCTAAAGCCAGCGCTGCCCTGTGCCTCCTGCCCTTAATTGGGAGGGTCCTTCTCCTCCTGCCCGGAAGATGGACCCACTCCCACCCTGACTCGGTGCCCTCGATGCCCCTGGGGCTCTGCAGAACTTGGGATTTTTCCCTCCACGCTCTTCCCCTGTCCCGAGCCCCAAATGGCAGTCGGAGTCGCTCAAGCTGGTTTGTTGGGATGTGGTTTCCAGCTCACATTCCTGCTTCCTCCAGCTTCGCTGAGCTGTTCCTGCTGCTCCTGTGTGAGCAGGGCCGGTGGCTGCCCCCCCGGGGCCTGTGGGCTCAGGAGGGTGCTGGGCTGGTGGCCGAGTTAGGGCCAGGCTGCTTTGTGCTAGGGCACTGGGGAGCGGTGGCTGCAATTTTCTTGATCTTCCCCTACCATTTGTGCCACAAATCTCTCCTCACACTGCTGCTGAAATTGCATTTGCTGCACGCTCCTGCCATCTGTTAAAAATATCCCAATTTCCTTTTAATTGGGAAACATGCATTCATAGACTGTTCTGTGTGGTTTTAGGATGGGGTTTGAGTACTTAGGTAAAAATGGGGCATGGCAAAACTGCAAGAACGGGGAAAAGGTGGATGAAGTCAGAGTGTGACTGCTGTCACTGGGAGGGGAGGTGTGGGGTTAGAAGTTTTTGGCACATCAGAAAGGGGAAGTGAGTGGCAGTTGCTGGATGTGGATCCTCGTACATGGGGCTCGGGCTCTGGTGCTGCCTCGATGGCAGCCGCGGGGCTCAGGCCCAGGGGTGGCCAGATGTTCAGCTCCAGGAAGGCCTCGGTGCGAGCTGGAAACTCACCTGGGGTGAGGGGAGTGGAGCGGGGGGTGTTACACCTGGGGTGAGGGGAGTGGAGCGGGGGGTGTTACTCCATCGCTGCGGCCGCGGCGGGCAGCAGGGGCCGAGCACTGGCCCCAGAGCTATGAGCGCTCTCTGCCAGCCCTTTGCCATCGCATCCCCGGATTTCCTTGCTCTTGTGCCCCTCCGGCTGCTCGGAGCCTCTGGCTCATTGCTCTTCGTTGTGGAAGTACCTGAAAGTCGCAGTGCTGCTCCAGTTCTGTGATGTGCAAATGCGCTGGGAGCCTGGGCCCTCCCCGGCTCTCAGGACACACACTGACGAGCCCAAACGCCGTGTCTGGGCCATCAGGCGCTTGGGTTAATTAGGCTGTGCCTGCACTGGGGAGCAAACCTGTTCTTCTGCACTGGGACGAGGCTCTTGTCCCTCTCAGAGGGCAAGAGGTCCCCATGGATGGTGGTGTCTGCCACAGCGTGGTGTTGCCTGGGTCAGACAAACAGTCCTGCAGCCATGGATAGATGTATGCGTACACGTACAGTCCTGCTGCCGTGGAGCTGCAGAGCGGTGGCTGCTCCCACAGGCAGGAGCCGCTGCTCAGATTTGGAGTCTGGGAGGGGAGGATGGGTACAGTGAGCTCTGGCTGCAGCAATGTCCCTGGGGAGCAGGGGATGCTCCGCAGTGATTTTGCTTTTTCTTCACAGGCATGAAGAACTCCCTAGTGGCCCATGACATGGCGTTTGAGATGACACGGGCTCCCTGGAGCCCGGAGCAGCAGATAGAGCGGCCACGACTCACCAAGAAAGTCCTGGACACGGAGGACCAGGCTGCCTTCCGGCTCCAGTCGAAGATGCCCAGATACGTCTACTTCGCAGCCAACAGCAAAAACAAGTGGGGCCACCAGCGTGGTTACAGGATCCAGATCAACAGTTTTGCAGGGGATCACATCCCTGAAGCCAGCTCCATGGAGAGGGCCATCAGCTGGGCAAGGTCAGGCTGCTCGGACCGGGAGGGTGGGTTCTCAGAGACACCCCCAGCCTCACTGGGGAGGGAGCACATGGATGTTCCTTGATGGGGAGGCACAGGGCAGATGCTTTCCTGGACTGGGGTTACTCCATAAGAGCAGGCTTGTGCTCCGCAGGCTCTCTGGGGAGTTGGCTTCCGGCCCTGCCCTGCCCCGGGGGCTGCTCCCATCTCTCTCCTTGTCCTCAGGTACCAGCTGGCCGTCACCCGGCGCAAGGAGGAGGAGCCCACCAGCACCAGCATCTACAACCAGAATGACCCCTGGACGCCCACTGTTGCCTTTGCCGACTTCATCAACAATGAGACCATCACCAACGAGGTAAGCCGGGGTCCCCTGGAGTTGGAATACCCAGCGCCGGGCTCAGCGGGGAGAGCAGCAGCCCTGGGGAATGAGGATTTGAGCATCCCCTTTTCTGTGCATCTGCTCAGCTCTTTGGTCAGAGCGTGTAGATCAGAGCACAGAGCAGGAGCTCATTTCTCCCTACGGAGAAATGCTGGCAAAATGTCAGGAAAATCTCTTCAAGGCCAGGGCTTGGCCACAGGGGTCAGGGCAAGGACCCTTCTGCAGGTCTTTGGGGAAGGGAGGGGATCTTCCCCAGGAGGGGGGAGCTCGGCATGTGGGGACGCGGCTGGGCTGGTGCCTGGGGAGGTCTCCCCCTGCTCTCCTGCACAGGTTTCGGTCACTGCCAGCATCTGAAATAACCCTGACCTTGTGGCTCTTCCCTGCCTAGGACCTGGTTGCCTGGATAACCGCTGGTTTCCTTCACATCCCGCACTCAGAGGATATTCCCAACACTGTGACAGTGGGAAACTCAGTTGGCTTCCTCCTGAGACCCTACAACTACTATGACCTGGACCCCTCCATCTACTCGCACGATGGCGTGTTTTTCACCAGCGAGCAGGATGTCACAGCGTGTGAAGTCAACCCCATTGCATGCCTGCCCAAAACCGCCTCTTGTTTGCCAAACTTCCCCCCATTCACCTTCGATGGTTTCCAAAATACAAGCAGGCTTTAACGCTACAGGACGGTGTTAGGAGACACAGTCAGAGGCACCAGGTTGACCCTTCTGTCTCAGATTTTCAGTTTTTTAGTGAAGTTGTCTCTATTTCCGGTTGTGCAATGACTTCACTTTTTATCGTTGCTTTTAAAATAGTGCTCTTTAAAAGGGAAGCATAATCTTCTTGGCATGATGCCAGATGGGAGTTTACGTTATCTCTGTTAATTGCTGAATTTGAGTTTGTTGCAGGAGGAAGGTGAGGAGAAAATCCCGTTCCTCTGCTGTAGAAGCAAGTGCTGTGTAGTGCCTGTCTCAGGTTAAAAAAATGAAAGTTATTCTGGCCCAGTGCTCTTTTGAGTGTCTTCTTCTTATGACTTACAGCAGCATCTGCCCCGTCCAGGCACAGGGTGGGTCAGAGGGCAGGAGGCTGGGGACTCCTGGGGCACGGGGGGGACACCCAGGCGGGCGCTGGCACCAAGCTCTGGGTGCCCAGGGTGAGGCTGGGGACAGCCAGGACCTGCTTGGGCGGCAGCTCCCAGGCACTCGCCACTGGGTGTCAAGAGAGGGGAGTGGAGGGACTATTGCGGTGCCACCGCTGTCCTCACAGGTGCCTCTGTGTGAACCTGTGGGCCTGTGGCAGCCCCATCGATGGCGGCCAGGTTCACGCCAGAGCCCTCCCCCAGGCTCGAGCCAGGGCACCGGAGCCACACAGCCACTGGTGGAGCCACAGGGCCAGTGCTGCTGCCCATTTGTCAGGATGCTCGGTGGGCTCCGGAGCCCTCATCTCCCTCCTCACAGCCCCATCTGTGCCAGGACGTATCCCAGGATCAGGGGACACCTTTGAGGGGGGGACGAGCATCCCCCCCCCAGCTCAGGACCAGTGCCTTCCCAGGCATGGGTCGTGGGCAGCAGCATGTGATGCTGCGGTGTCTCTGCACAGGCTGCAGAGTCGTTGCTGGCGAAGGCAGAGCCACGGCAGGATGGGGCCATGGTGCTGCGCTCAGTAGTGGTCTGCACCGAGGGGCATCGTCCCTGTGGTCTCCACTGCCTGCCTGGCTGTTTGCATCCACAGGGTTAAGAGGAAGAGGTGGAGGGAGATGCATTTGTTTCCTCCAAGAGGCTGGATCTGTCCCCTCCAAGGTCTGCAGCGTAGCATGTGGGAAAGAAGTGGAGGGACAGATGCAGAAGCATTAAGTTCACTTAAAATTATGACCCACTGGGGGAAGCAGAGCAAAGTTGCCTTTTACGGTTCCCAGTAAATCCCGGGCATGTCTGAGAACATCCTCCTGCGCCCTCCCTGCGAGCTCCTCCGGGCTGTTCCCTCTGCAGAAAACGAGGGGAAAAAAACCAACCCAACTAAACCCAGCCCCTTCTGCCGGCGGGTCCCTGGGAGGATTCTGCAGCTGGAAACCCAACTGCAGGAGCGCTCAGTGCCTCAGCAGACATGAACATGAAAACCCTGCTCATCCTCCTCGTTCTGGCATTAGCCACGATATTTGCCCTGGTCTGTGTGCTGCTGACCAGAGGAAGAGCCCCCAGCGCCTGCCAGCACCAGCCCCTGGGGCAGGAGGACACCGATGATGGCCAGAGCCTGGTCTTTGCCGACCTGAGCCCCGAGGAGATGGCGCAAGTGGTGCGGTACCTGCGGGGAAACCTTGGGGTGCAGCTGGTGGACGCCTCGCGTGCAAAGCCCTCGGACAACTGCATTGCCTCCGTGGATGTGCAGATCCCCGCCAAGGCCGAGGTGCTGCGGTTCCTGGATGGCGGGGGGGCTCGCCCGCCCCGGGAGGCGCTGGCCGTGCTCTACTTCGGGAACCAGCCAGACCCCAACGTCACCGAGTACGTGGTGGGGCCGCTGCCAAGGCCGGTGTATCACCGGGACGTGACGGTGCAGAAGTACGGGGGGAAGGTGCCGTACCACCGCAGACCCGTTACCGGCAAGGAGTACGTGGATATCAATGCCCTCATCCAGCGGGAGCTGAGAAAGGCACCGCGCTTCCTTGCCGCCTGCTGCGAGTCTGACGGGACCGACCTGGCCATCCTCACGACGGCCCCGCGGGGCTTCAAGTCCGGTGACCGTGAGACCTGGTTTGTCCTTTTCCACAGCGTGGCCGGTACCGGCTACTACCTCTCTCCGGTGGGGCTGGAGGTGCTGGTGGACCACAGGGACCTCCATGTCTCCCGCTGGCAGCTGCGCAAAGTCTTCTACAACGGCCGGTACTTTGCCAGCACGGGGGATCTGGAGGATGCGTTTGTGGACAACTTGCTGGACATGGTCAGGATCAGGAAGCCCCTGGCTGAGGCGGTGCTGGGCTCGATGAGACCCCAGCACCCACCCGGCTCCCCTGGACCGCTGCAGTATGAGCCCCAGGGTCCCCGCTACAGCGTCAGGGACAACCGCGTCACCTTCCAAGGCTGGAGCATCGCCTTTGGCATGAACCCCAACTCTGGCCCGCGCCTCTTTGACATCAGGTTCCGCGGGGAGAGGATTGTCTATGAGCTGAGTCTCCAGGAAGCCTTAGCCCTGTATGGCTCCAACTGCCCCGGGGGGATGTCGACCCGCTACTTCGACGGGAGCTTCGGCATCGGCAGATTTGCCTATGAGCTGGTCCGGGGCCTCGACTGCCCCTACACAGCGACCTACGTGGACCGGCACTACCTGGCAGAGTCAGAGACTCCCAAAACCAACCAAAACTCACTCTGCATTTTTGAGCACGATGCTGGCCTCCCTCTGCGGCGCCACTTTTCCGACTCACAGTCCTTCTACTACGGCGGGCTGCGGAAAAACACGCTGGTCATCCGTACAGTCTCCACTCTCATCAACTACGACTACATCTGGGACTTCATGTTCCACGGCAGCGGGGCCGTGGAGGTCCGGGTACACGCCACCGGCTACATCAGCTCCTCCTTCCTCCATGGCCAAGGCACCAACTACGGCAACAGGGTCGGGCCCCACACGCTGGGGACAATGCACCTCCACCACATCCACTACAAGGTGGACCTGGATGTTGATGGTAGGTCTGGGTGCCATCGTGTGTGGCTGCAGTTCTCTGAGGGCTGCAGCTCTGCCCAGGGCACAGAGCTCCAGAGGGTTTTCCCTTCTGCTTCACAGGGCAGCTGAACTCTCTGGAGACTCAGGACATGGAGTATGAGCTTGTGAAAGACCCCTGGAGCATGCAGAACACCATTGAGCGGCCATACCTCCGCAGGGAGAGGCTGGAGAGGGAGGACGAGGCGGCGTTCCCCCTCAACACCCCCATGCCCCGCTACCTCTCCTTTGCCAGCTCCAAGCCCAACAAGTGGGGGCACCCACGCAGCTACCGCATCCAGATCATCAGCTTTGCTGGGGAGCACCTGCCCACCAGCAGCTCCATGGAGAGGTCCATCAGCTGGGGCAGGTGGGTGCTGGGCCTGGGATGTGCGTGGTTGTCCTGTCCCCCTCCTGCCACCGTGTCCCTGGCTGCTCCTACCCCACGGCAGAGGGTGCAGGGAAGGGTTAAACAGCAAACATGCATATTTTTTTGGCTCTGAACATCCCTTGAAAAGTTGCTCAATGACATCTGTTCATAATAGTTCACAGGCAGGAATCTGACCCCAGATAAGATTAATTTACAGCAATCGTGTTTTTTCCCTGTGAGGGCAGCAAGGCTATAGGGTGAACTCCCAAGGGAAGCACTGGCATCCCCAGGTCCTGACATCTTTGTGTAAGGACAGAATGTCTTTTGGAAAGTGCTTGGGACAGATGCAGAGCTGGCTCACTGCCAGGGAGACGTGAGGGTTCCCGTCCCGGGGGGGCTGCAGGAATTAGCAATGGCTGTGGCCGCAGTGAGTGTGTTGGGCAGAGCAGCAGCCTCCGTGCCCGCATGCGTTCATGTCTCCGGACCATGTTGGTACCACGCTGGCCTGTGCCAGCCCCTTCCCTCCCGACACAGGACACATGCCAAGAGTGCACCCAGCTCTGGTTTGCCAGTGCATCCCTTGGCAGTGATGCTGCGGTCGCTGGCCCCACGCCAGCACGGCCGAGCCCTCTGTTCCCATGCTGTCAGGTACCAGCTGGCCATCACCCGGCGCAAGGAGGAGGAGCCCACCAGCACCAGCGTCTACAACCAGAACGACCCCTGGACGCCCACTGTCATCTTTGCCGATTTTGTTGACAACGAGACCATCACCAATGAGGTGAGCTGGGGTCCCCTGGGCCGAGGGAAGCCGAGCATCGTGGGCACTGCCCCGGCTCCTGCCTCGGCCAGAGGCTTCACCCATCCCATTGCCAAACCGGGTGGCCACCGGGCTGGAGGGTCCTGCTCAGCCTGACGGGGCGCCTGACTCCCCTTCTGCCCAGGACCTAGTCGCCTGGATCTCTGTGGGGTTCCTGCACGTCCCCCACGCCGAAGATGTCCCCAACACGGTGACCGTGGGGAATGGTGTTGGGTTTTTCCTGAGACCCTACAACTACTTCGATGAGGACCCCTCGGTGGACTCACCTGACAGCGTCTACTTCAGCAGTGAGCAGGACGCTGGAGCATGCGGGGCCAACCCCCTGGCCTGCCTGTCCCCCACTGCCGCCTGTGCCCCCCACCTGTCCCCCTTCCGCTATGGGGGCTTCCTCAACCTCAGCCTGGCCCCGCCACTCGGCGGGCTCTGACGGGATGGGGCTGCCGCTGCCCCATCCCTGAGGGTGCAGGCGGTCAGTGCCGGGCGCCTCCTCGGAGGGCTGTGGGAGCGGGGGCTCTGCCACCCCACCAGGACCTGCCCTCCCCATCCCTGGGATGTGACATGCTCAGGGTCAGGTTTTTGGGGGAGCTCGGCTCTCGTTTCAGGACCACAGCGCTGCCCAAGGCAGACTCAAACCCTCTGAAAAACAGCCCCGAGGAGCGATTTTTGGAGACTGCATCCAGGAGGCCACCCAAAGGGCTGCGGGGTGCCCACGGCTGCTCTCCTCCGCTGGGACTGCGGCTCATGCCGCCTCCCCGAGGTAGGTGGATGCACACAGGGCAATGGTGCTGGCCGGGCTGGGCACCGCTCAAAGCTGCAGCTCCCTCGGGGTCATGGTCTTCCCTGAGGTCTTGCCCAGGGTGGCGGGAGCAGGTGACACAGCAGCCACCAGGGCCCGGCCACAGCCCGGGGGGGAGCCTGAAACATCCACCTTGGCCCCACGACCACCGCAGCTCCCAGGGCTCAGGCGACGCTGAGCTCTGGCTGCTGCCACGGTGCCAAGCCCTGGGGATGGGGACGGGGACAGTGCGCTGGGCAGCACCAGAGCCCACGGGAGGAGCGTGGGACAGACACTCCTGGGCCGAGCTGCCCGTGTCCACCCTTCCCCAATAAACGGGCACTCGGGTGCTTTTCCTGACCACACTGCTGTGTAGTTCATGGCTGCTGCTGCGGCTGCCGTGGCTGGTGACCAGAACCAGAGCTGACACGGCCGGCGCTGGTGCCCTGTGTTGGAGGGTCCTGGCTCGGCTCTGGCGCTCGCGGGGGTCCAAGGGCCACGAGGCCGGTTCAGCAACCAGCATGGCTGTGAGAGCGTGCTCCGGCCGTGCTCTTGGTCCCTGGGTGCTGGCAGGAGGCTCCTGCTGGGGAATACAGGACAAACAAGGGAGTTAATGTGTAACGGCTGTTCTGAGCCGCATTAATCGCTCCTGGCCTTGGCTGCTGCCCAGCTGCGTGCACATCCCTGGGCTGTGGGATCCCACAGCCTCCAGCGCCCATCCCCGCTGCGTCAGGGTCATGGAGGGGCTGCTGAGGGCGGTTCAGCTCCAGCCCCATGGCCCAGCCCTGGCACGTGGCTGTAGATGCCAAATACTGGCCAACATGTCCCTGGGGGTGTGGTGGGCGTCCATCCCCTCTGAGCCCTCACCGGGGGAGCTGGGTCTGCCCAGGGCCATGCTGCAATGGGCTCGAGAAGCCCTAATGGCAGCAGCACGTCCCCCCAGGAGCTGGCTTGTCTCGCTGCAGACAGGGAGGGGGCGTTGGGCAGCAGTGGGCAGCTCCAGGACACAGTGCGAGGCTGCCGTGGTCCCTGGGGTGACAGCAGGAACTGTGCCCCAGGGGCACAGGGGACGGGGGCTCGGGGGGAGCAAGCAGGATGGTCCCTGTGAGGGGGAGGTCGCTGCTGGCCACTCTGCCCCGGTGTTTGCGAGCACTGCCCGGACTCTGCCCGGGCGCTGACGCAGGCAGGGGCAGGCATGCTCCTGCACTGGCAGCTTCACGGCTCGCTGGTGGCCACAGACCTTGCTACAGGCTGGGAACTTTCTGGACGAAGCACTGGTACAGCATGTGGCACACTGCGTTACAGCACACGCGTGTGTCACGCCTTCATGGCTGCATTCGTCACCTTGGGAACCGCAGGGACACTGTGTCCTGGAGCCAGCCGCTGTCACCACCAGCACACGGCCCCTGGGCTGCCAGCCCATCCTGGGCTTGCTGCGCACAGACCCCCCTGCAGAAATACCCCACCCCCCAGCCTGGCCCCGTTCTTCCCCTGGGAAAGCCACCCTGGCCAGTTTGCAAGGCACGTCCCTGGCCAGCAGCGCTGCCGGTGCAGCTGCCTGGTGCAGGTGACGAGCCGGAGCCTGGCACGGCGCTCCCAGAGCTGGTGGCCAAACTGGCTGGCGTGCAAAACCCTGCGGTGCCCAGGAGGTCAGCAGCCCCCGCTGCCCGGGCTCCATGCGGCGAGGCCGGGCATTCACCTGAAGTGCAGGGCACGGAGCTGGGAAACCTCTGCCACGGGACCCTGGCAGCTCCAGCACAGACCTACCCCACGGCACGTGTGGCTTGGCCACCGCGCAGGGGACGCTGGCACAGGCTCTGTCACACTCTGGCTCCATCGGCAGCGCCTTGTGCTCGCTCCGGCCCTGGCCTCTGCCCGGCTGGAGGGAGGAGGCAGCCTCTCTTGTCCGGTTTCCCAGACTCTTCCCGCTGTGGCCCCAGTTTTCCTGCAGCAACTTTTTCCAAGGCGACCGGAGCACACTTGTCCCCATCCCCCAACACCTTTTGCCCCCATTTTCTGCTGTGAAATCTCTCAGGGAGAATTTATTGCTGACTGTTTCAAAATATTTTTGAGGCGGAAGCCAAGTCTGTTGCATTCCTTCACGCTGGCCAAAGCCACTCTGGGTTGAGGACCCTGGAATGAGCTGTTGGGGGATTTGTTTTGCAAGAGTAATTCCATTTCTTTGCAGATTTCTGCTTCGTTGAGTTTTTTCTGTCGGTTGGGAGCTCAGTCTGGGGCTGGGATGCCTGGGTCCGTCTCCCCTGGACGTAGTGAGGGCAGGCTGGGAGGGACAGGGAGGGATGCGCCTGCAGCCGGGGCTGATCCTGCAGCGTTGGCACCGCTTCCCCTCCTTCACGTTCAGGCAGCTGGGAAATGGCACAGACTGGTGTGAGCCTCCCCCAGTGCTGCCTGCCCCCACGTGCTGCCCCAGGGCTCCCCTGGCCCCACTCCCCAGTGCAGCAAGGATGCTCCAGCCACGCTCTGGCCCCAGGGATGGAGTTGGACCAGGTCAGCCTGGGACAAGGATGCCAAGCCCAGGGTCAGGCTTTGGCTGTGCCCACGTTTCCCCATGCACAGGAGCATCATCCCCACTGGGAAGCGGATGCCGGGAGGGGTCCTAGCCGCCCACAGAGCACATGTGTTGCTGGTTGGTGCCTGCAGATCTGCCCTGGCTGCCCCAGCCTTTGTGGGGCAGAGCTCTAATCACCCAACGCTCTTTGGAGCACAGGCGTTTGCAAGTACCATCCCTCTTCCTCAGCCCGGCAGCTCCAAGAGCCTGTGCCTGTATTCCAGGCAGGAAGGTTTGCCATGTTTTTGCCTTTCAGACCCCATACTGGTGATGGGGCAGGATGGCGCCCGCAGCCCCGCTGTGCAGAGCTGCTGTTTGCTGGCAGGACGTGGCGCTGGACACGACCGCTGCCTGCTCTGCACCCTGGCAAACAGCACAGGGGCAGCGGTTCAAGGATCTTGACCTGAACTTTCTCGAGGAGGGAGATAAGTGATGCATTTTCACTGGCTGCTAATCATTAACGCCTCCTTGCAGGGGCAGCTGCCTGTTTTGCTGTGGCAGGTGCTGTCTGGGCACCCCACGCTACTGCCGTGGGGCTGCGTGTCCAGAGCTGGGGAAGGTGGTTCCTCCTGCCAAACTGACCCTGTGTCCTTGGGCTCCTGGAAATAGCTCTCCATGTTTCTCATTCACTGGCACCTCCCGGGGAGGAGCAGGATGATGGAGCTGTGGTGCCGGTGCTGCTGCCAGTGACAGCATGGCTGGGGTGGGGGGAAAGCCCACGGCAGGGATCTGGCACCTGTGGGACCGGCAGCACGTTCGGCTCTGTCCCCGCAGCTTTGTGCAGGAGGGAGTTAAAGGAGGGGAGCTGTGCTGGGAGGAATGCCTTCCCTCCCAGGGGACTTCATTTGCAAAGGTCCTTTAACCCCGCACCAGAGATCAGGAGGAGGTGGCTGGCAGCTCCCCAAGCCTCGGTGCCTCAGGCTTTGAAAGCTTCCCATCACGCAGAGCCCGGGTAGAGCAGACTGGCGAGTGCCATGGCAGCAAGGTGTTTTTTCATCAGCTGGAGGTTTCAGCCGCCGTGGGGGCGGTGGGAAGCCTGTCCCCACCTCACACACAAGCCAGTCCGTGCTCCTGGGCATCTCTGCGATGCTCCGGTGGTGCCTGAGGTGATGGCTGAGGGACGGGAGAAGTGTCGCAGCTCAGGCTGTGGCAGCTCTGGTCACGCAGTGAGCGGGTGCTTTGGTCCCCTCCCCAGCAACAGCAGATGCTGGGGTGCAGCAGGAGCTGCTGAGCTGCTGTGTGGGGCAGGGACTGCGGGGCCCTCCCAGCGCTGCGGGGAGGGGACGATGTGGGGAAGGGTTAAGGTGCTGGGCTCCATGCGCCCTCGAAGCCTGTTTTTCCCTTTTACGTAAGGTGTTCCAAACATGTTTGTAACAACCCCCCGGTGATGTACCTTTGGCAAAAGTGATTTTGGGTCCAAAGATCGGTGCTGGGACAAGTGACCTGCCGGCAGCAAACAAGAGCCTGCAGAGTATAAAACCCCAGTGGTGCAGTGGAGCGCGGGGGAGCCAGAGCCGTGCTGAGGGGCAGCAGTGCGGGGGAGGATGGAGGCCGGCATGGACCTCCTGCATGACACAGGCATCCAGGCGACGCACTGGCTCCAGGAGCACTTCCAGGGGTCCCAGGACTGGTTCCTCTTCATCTCCTTCGCTGCCGACCTCAGGAACGCTTTCTTCGTCCTCTTCCCGATCTGGTTCCACTTCAGTGAGTCGGTGGGCATCAGGCTCATCTGGGTGGCTGTGATCGGCGACTGGCTCAACCTCGTCTTCAAGTGGTGAGTGGCCCTGTGCCACAGTTCCCTCCGGGTGTGCTGGCACAGCTGGACTAATGCGGGCCAGATGTGCGCTCTCAGCCTTGATGCTGGTGTAAAGCAAAGCCCAGAGTCGGCCCCCAGCTCGGCAGTGGGAATGGCCGAGCAGCAGCAGCTCTGCCTCCTCCCCAGCAGCCAGGCAGGGACAGACCCTGCTGCAAACAGACCCCTTCACCGTCAGCCAGGGCTGTGGTTCCGTGCAGGGGCTGCTCAGAGCATTGCACCTTGTGGGGGCCGTGGGGGGCCTGGCACGGCTCTGACACATGGGACCAGGGCTTGGTGCTCCCTGGGTCTTTCAGGCGGGTGTTTCCCATGGATGAGCCAGGACACCGACATCCCCTTCCTTTCCACGGCTGGTGATGCTGACATCGCTGCCACAAAGGGAGCCATGGCGGGCAACACATGAGGGTCCCACCACTGCTCCAGGCACAGGATGGCCTCATCCACAGCGTCATTTTGTACCGTGGGGCTGATCCTCCCTGGCACCACGGCCCGGCAGGGTTTGGTGTCAGCCAGTAGCCGTGGGTGCCATCTCCATGGGCGCTGGGCTGTGGTACTAGTGGCCACAGGGGTGTTGGGCCAGCACAGAGCCATCCCTGCAGCCGTGCTCCTGTGTCCTGAGGCTCCCTTCACCCCACGTCCTGGTGGCGGGACCCCACAGCATGGTCAGGGCTGTGCTGGCCCCCCCAGCTCTGTGTGTGCCCCCCAGGATGCCCACACTGCCAGCACGTGTGGCAGGGACGGGTGGCCTCTGCCTCTGGTGCCACCACAAGACAGTTGCTCTGTGCCTGAAAAAGACTCAGAGGGAGCAGACTCTGCTCCTCTTTCTCAGAGCATTGACTTGCTCCCGGGAAGTTCTTGGTCTTCCCCTGCAGGGGCCGGGGTTGGGGACACGGATGGTGCCGGCTGCCAGGACCAAGTGACGAGCTGGATGCTGTGTCTGTCGGGATGCACTGAGCCATTCATGTGTCCTTTGCCTCTTCCAGCTCTCAGGCCGGAGCTGGAACTGCAGCCGTGCCCGCCTGCTCCAGTGCCCGAGATCCCTACAGCCCCTGTTCTTTCTTTTCAGGATCCTCTTTGGGGAGAGACCATACTGGTGGGTTCATGAGACGGACTATTACAGCAACACCTCTGCCCCGGAGATCCAGCAGTTCCCGCTCACCTGCGAGACCGGCCCCGGTAGGGTCCCTCAGCCCCGGTAGCATCCCCCGTCCCCGGCGCTTGCCCAGGGGACCTGCACAGGCAGCTCCCACTCTGGGTCTCAGTCCCCACAGGGAGGGGGGTGCTGGCATGGCCGTGGCTGTGGCTGGCAGCCCGCCGACGGCACAGGCCCCTGCCAGCTCTCGAGAGGGGGCTGTTATCAGCACGCTGCTGGGGCCGCCAGCCGTGCCGTGGCGGTGGAGGCAGGGCAGCCCCTGCGCAGACCTTGACCCTCGGCGCAGATGTGACGGTTCAGCACAAACCCCAGCCCGTGCTCAGCCCAGCCCTGGCCCGTGCCAAGGCCATGCTCAGCCCCCAGCCCCAAACACGGGCAGCCGCTCCATGGGGAAGGGGCTTGCCCGGTTTCGGAGCAGCTCTGTCTGTGCTTTGCCTGCAGCATTCCGTGGGAGCCAGGGAAGGGCTGCGGCATCCCTGGCACACTCAGCATGAGCCATCATGGATGGCCAGTGCCCTCTGCCCAGTCTTGCCACCAGGAGATGGGGGACGGGTGCTGTTTCCCATCCCAAACCTAAAACATAGCACTGTACTGGCTGCGAGTAACAGTTAATGGTCGTTAACTCCATCCCAACTGAAGCCGTGACTCCGTGCTGAAGGGTCCCGTCCTGTGTCTCTTCTCTTCCAGGGAGCCCCTCAGGCCATGCCATGGGTGCAGCCGGCGTGTACTACACCATGGTGACAGCCCTCCTCTCTGCTGACATGGGGAAGAAGCAGTTGAGGACACTTAAATACTGGTAAGCTGTGCCAAACCCCGCCGTGCTGGGCAGAGGCTGCTCCAGAGCTGATGGATGCACGGCTGAGCCCATCGCGGCACAGGGCTGTGGGCAGAGCACCAAACCGTGGAACCCCAGGGTGGGGGGTGCGGGAGGATGGGCTCAGTGGGCGGCCAGGTACTGCTCAGGGTATGTGATGGTGGTGCCCCGGGCAGCAGGAGCCGGCCCTGGCACTGACGTGGCTCCTGCCCCTCACAGGGTGCTGTGGATGGTGCTTTGGACGGGGTTCTGGGCAGTTCAGGTCTGTGTCTGCCTCTCCCGAGTCTTCATTGCTGCCCACTTCCCCCATCAGGTCATCGCGGGGGTCATCTCAGGTGAGTGTCTCGGACCCCTGTCCCCTTCCCGCAGCACCCCCGTGCCAGAGGCAGCACCCGCAGGAAGGGTGCACATCCCGATGGACACGTGCAGGGTCATGACGCAAGCTGTGTCCCTGGCTCTGCAGTCACTGCCCCCATCATTGCGGGCAGGATGCTCCCCAGGACGTGCCTTTGTCCCTCTCCCATTTGAGGCAGGAGTCCCGGGCGGGCAGGGCAGTCCCGGCCGCTGCTGGGCTCTGAGGGACAGAGAAGGTGGCCCGAAGGCACAGGCAGGGCAGGCGTGGGCTGTGAAAAGGCCGTCACTGGCTGAGGGAGTAGACTTGGCCATCTCTGAGCAGCAAGGCTCAGTGTTGGCCATTGGGGCAGTCAGCACTGCTCAGGAGCAGATGGGTACCCCCTGGCTCATGTCTCCCACCGGAGTGCCCAGGGCTGGGGGTCCGCTCAGCTCCTCCACCCTGAGGCAGGCGATCCCTCGCTGATTGGCACCGCCTCCTCTCCTTTTTTGTTACCATCAGGGATGGCCGTGGCCAAGACCTTCCAGCATGTCCACTGCATCTACCATGCCAGCCTCCGCCGGTACCTGGGCATCACCTTCTTCCTCTTCAGCTTCGCCATGGGCTTCTACCTGCTGCTGCGGGTGCTCGGCGTGGACCTGCTCTGGACGCTGGAGAGGGCACGGAAGTGGTGCGCCCACCCCGAGTGGGTCCACATTGACACCACCCCCTTCGCCAGCCTCCTCCGTAACCTAGGCATCCTCTTCGGGCTGGGGCTGGCCCTCAACTCCCACATGTACCTGGAGAGCTGCCGGGGCAAGCAGGGCCGAAAGCTGCCCTTCCGCCTGGGATGCATTGCCGCCTCCCTCCTGGTCCTACACCTCTTCGACGCCTTCAGGCCGCCCTCCCACATGCAGCTGCTCTTCTATATACTCTCCTTCTGTAAGAGCGCGGCTGTGCCACTGGCCACCGTCGGCCTCATCCCCTACTGCATCTCCCAGCTCCTGGCCACGCAGGACAAGAAGGCTGTCTAGGGGCATCCCCGCAGGTATCGCTGCGCCTGGGCTTGGGGGCTGCCACCGGACCATGGGTGCACCCCGGGCACCGTTTGCTCCCCGCTGAACCCGCACAGACTCCACTCAGGAGTGGACCACGAGGACCGGGCTGCCGGCACTGCTGGGTGGCTCCTGTGGCATGGACCCACAGGGCCAGTCGTGTTGTAGGCTCAGGTGGTCTGTGCCCAGCCGATGGCACAGCGAGCCCCGCACTCCCGGGGCTCTCCCGCTGCCCATCCCGTGCCCATGGGCAGGGGTCATCAGCCCGGGACCCGGCGGCAGCGGGGGGAAGACCCTGCGCTCCCCTGCAACTCGTGGGGATGTCCCACCTCCGCGCTGCGGGGCTGGGGACAGCACCGCCAGGAGCGGGGTGCTCCCCCATGGGGGCGCGGGGTCCGCTGGCGCGGCAGCTGTCACAGCAACAGGCGGACACTGCCATGGGGAGACAAAGCACCGGCTTGTGGGACCCCCCCTTACGGGACCCCCCAGCCCCGAGGTGTTGTGTTCACTGCGGTGTGAGGTGTGGGGCACACAGGGGGGGTGTGTGTATACATGTATGATGCATATCTATATACACATATACATATGGGCATGTCTGTAAACCAGGTATTTTATTAAAGCTGAGCCTGTGTTCAGCTGGTGAGTTCGACGTCTCCCCAACTGGTGGGACGGGGCATCGACTCCCGGGCGCAGGGGCTGGCAGGGGGTGGCGGCTTTGAGGGGGCGGCTCTCCCAGGGCCACCCCACCATCACCCTCAAGGTCTCGGTTTGTTACCGACATCTTGCCGTACCATCTCTAGCAAGGGGAAAATTTCCCCAATTACCTGTAGTGCTTTGTCACGCTGTGGCTCCACAGCACCCTGTAGTCTCCGCAGCTGAGATTGCAACAGCAAATTTCAGCAGCAAAAGCTTGATTCATCTTCTCTGCACTTGTTGGCAAACATACCCAAACCCTCTGCCTCTTACCAGTATTCTGATTTTTTTAAATGCATCCAGCTTATTACAAATAACTGTGCTCACAAAGCAATCACTCCTCAGGAACTGGTACAAAGTAAAAAGCCACAATGCAAATTGCAAATGGGAGGGCCCCCTCTTGGCTTTAGGAAGCCTATGAAATGGTTAAATAATGACTACTTTTAATCACTGAAGAATGTGTACCGTTTGTCCGGAGAAAGGAAAGAACCCCTGCAGCAAAGTGTGGATGGCATACCCCCTCCCCGTTTTCCACGAGCACCAACAGAGCCTGTGCACACCTGCTGCTGGGTTTAGGTATTTATTCTCTGGGAAAACAGCCCTACTTTGAGAATTGCTTCTCACGCTTCAGGGCTCTCGTGGCTGAGGAACTCCTGGAGCAGAGCCTGCACTTCTCCCCGACGGCTCATCTTGGTCGCCTTGCCCTGGAAGCGGCCCCGCTTCCCGGCTCCTTTGCCCCCCAGCAGCTCCGCCACCCTGCGGGAAGGGCAGGGGCTGGAGGCCACTCGCTCCCAGAGGGGAGAGCAGCCTGTGCTGAGCGTGCCCTAATCCTGCTGCTCGGCTGCTCAGTCTGCAACACTAGAAGTCTTACTAATTTTAAAGAAACCATAGAACGTGTTACCTGGGACCTAAATTCTCAACTGCTTCAACAGGTCCCGCGAGAAGGAAGAGTCCTGCTTCTTTTTCATCTCCCACAGTCAGGAACAGCAGGGTCTCCTGCGGGCAGAGAGATGGACCTTGCTCCAGAATAACCAGTGCCCTCCTCCTCCGGGCAGAGGACATGGACACTGGCCACATGCAAACAATTCGGAAGTTTGTGTGCGTTAGTGAGACAGAGACTCAATTTGAAAAAAGTAAAAGGGAGGGGGGATTTTAACCTTTTACGCTCAATCATATGTTGTGGGGGACAGAACGGGCGCTGGGACACCCTCAGGTGAAAGGACACGGTTGGCAGCTGGAGCAGATGATCACTGTAGGGGCCTTCCAACCCAAACAGTCTGTTCTACTCTATTCTAAAACAGCCAAGGAGGTTCTGCACAGCTCTTTGGGGGACAGGCTCTGAATTTTCATTGCTGTATGTCTCAAGGGTTCCCCCACAGGCTGTGGCCGGGGACAATGACCTCACGTCGCTGGTGACCAACAGGGTCCCGGCCTGTGCTAGAGCCAGAGTGAAAGGGCCCGTGGTGTTGGGTCTTCCTCAGTGACTCACCTCTGTCCCAATCTCATTAGCGATGATATTCATAAATTCAGAGTCACCCTCTTTCCTGTATGGATGGGTAAAAAAACCACTTCAGAAAGAAGCAAAAGGATGGGGATTAGGTTTTTTTCTATATATCTAAATCCTCATTGTGCATTTCTGCAGACATATTAGGAATTATTTAAGTGTTTATCTTTAAGAAATAGAGGTCCTCAGTTTTATTTGAAAATACCAAGGGCAGAGAGAAGTCAGACAGTTATTTCTTAGCTATAAAACCAGAAGAATTTGGTGACTGAATCACCAACACACTCCTTTAACTGCACAACCTTCCTGCAGGCTGAGGCAGTTTAATATTCTGTTCACTTTGTTTATATTCCTCCTTGAGAAACAAGCCTGAATAGGTGTCAGAGAGGCGCAACTGCCACAAAACGTCTAAGATTCCATTTTGCCCTTTTCCCTGAACTCCCCATACCTGTGTAACACAAAGAGCTGACTTTGCACAGGTTTGCTCTTGAAGTCCCGGGCTATCAGAACAGCGATGTCTCTGAGCAGGTTCAAGTTATTCTGAAAGAAAAGGAAATGAGCTGTCCCGCAGACGGAGGAGTCGGTGCGAACACCGAGTCGTTTCACAAAACCTGATGTCTGCGATTCAATCCCCAGTTACCCTATCTAACACTCAGGTTGACAGGAAACAGCCAAAATGTGCTTTTGTCCGCCACCCTCGTACCTTCTGAAGCAGCTTCACAGAGCTCTGCAGCCTCTTCACAGCCTCTACGTGCTCACCCGGGCCATTTCTGAAAGAACAAGGAGAATCTGGATGGCCACTCAGAAAGACAAAGAAACGATTTCTTAAAGGAGCAAAAGCAGGTAACGTGATAAAAGCACCACACAGAGGTACCCTGAGGCTTATGTGGTATTTGTTAGAAGGAACAGTAAAGATGAAATAATGAAAGCGGGAAGGGAATTACTTGAGCAGTGAGGTTAGAGCCTTCTCTGTACTGTGACTTTGCTCGATCGACTTCAGCACTCTGTTTCCTGCCAGGAAAACCAAGTTGGTTTTGTTCTTTTTCCCTTTTTCTGTGCCAAGGAGTTTAATAACCTTAAAAAGAAAATCACCCTGGTCAGAACAGTGCTTTGGTTACACTCACACAGAGGGTCGTTCCTACTAGACTATGTCTTCTTGTGAATATTGGCTCTCTGCCAGGGAAGAAAACTGATTAAAATCAGCCATAAGGTCAACATACACACACACAAAAAAAACCCAGATGGTGATAGAGTGGAATTAACACAATTTGCTAGTGAGGGGCTGTACTCTGCAGTGCATCTGGATGTCTCTGCTGGGACATGGACTCCAACCAATGACTGAAAAGACAGAAACACTTAAAGGCAGCTCAAAAGCTTTATCTCCATTCAAAAGCGTCAGAGCTTTAAGCAGAGGAAACAAACGGCTACAACCCAGCAATGCACCCCCAAACCAGCCAAGTACCAGGGCAGCTCAGGAAATGTCACAGACAAGGGCTGGGCTCTGGCACAAAGCAGGAAAGAGCCTGACTGGACACAGACACCAGCCCGTGTCCGGCCCTGGAGGGGCTCGCCCCTGTGTGGGGCTCCTAACGCCCCCTTTACCATGGGCACAATTTCCAGCAGACCCTGGATGCACTGTGCCAGGGCTGAAGGGGTGGCGCAAGGCTCCCACCTGCAGGTCACTCAGGTTGGAGACATGAGTTCCACAGCACATGTTGGAGTCTATGCCTTCGATGTCAACCACTCGCACTGGCCCCGCATGGTCATCGGGCAAGCCACGGCTTCTCACCTGGCAACAGGAGAGCAACAGCAAACAGGGTGACATCCTCGGCACAGTTATTTTGGTCCCACCGATATCATCAGGTCTCTCCCCACCACTCACTGTTTCAATTTCAGGGTCATCTGCAGCCAGTTCCCGCACCGTCACAGGCACCCTCTCCCGGATTTTCTCATTCACGCTCCTCTCCAGGGCCTCGACTTGCTCTGCTGTCATGGAGGGGGTGTCCAGCTCAATGACGCTTCGCTGGCGGCCCAGCTCCCTGCACCGATGGAGAACATCTGCTGCTGTGGCCAAGACCAGCTGGAAGGTCCCTCTGTGCGGCACCACGTGCCATCCCGCTGCGGGGAATGTGGTGACTGGAACAACACACACTTCCCTCCTCCCCCTGGTATCTGCAGAGCACAAGGTCCACACCAGACACTTGGAGGAGGACAAGACAGAGCCAATACTTTGCACAGCTTCTCTCCAGTTCAGTTGCCTCTCCCAGCCCCTCTGAGTGAAATGTCCAAGGGCAAACTGCTTTTGCTTTACTCTGCTCCCTGTGGCCCAGCACACCGGCACATGCCAAACAAGGTAAGGTTGGGGCCAAAAGGAGCCTTTTCCCCGCTCACCATGAGGTTGTCTTGAATCCAAACATCTGTTCTGCGATGGCAGTGATGAGGTGCTGTCCTGGAAGAGATGTGCAAGCAACAGCTTTGAGCGCACTGGACACGGGAAAAGAGGTTTTCACTCAGACTGTATTTTTTCTGCTGACAGGATGTTTGCAAAGGCCCGGCACGTGCTGGGAGCTGCGGAGCTCGGGCTTCAGAGCCGGCAGAGGAGATGGCCCCGGCCCCGGGACCCCCAGAGCACCACGGCCCCGCCAAAGACCTCGAAACAGGTTGAGCTCCTCCCTGGGCTGTTTGCAGGGGCTTTGGTCCCAAGCCGAGGAGACCCGCAGGGGGGGCCCCTGCCGGGCCCAGCGCCCGGGACGGGCCTGCGGAGCTGTGGGGCTGCCCCCGCCCCGGACACCGGCCACGCTTTCCCCGGGCACCGGCCGCCCCCTGGCGCGGTGCTCCCGTCACGCACCCGAGTGCTGCTGCATGTGGTCGAAGCGCCGGTCCCAGTCCAGCGACAGCAGAACGGCGGCGCCCGCTTCCAGAGGCGCCGGCACGAAGTGCACGGCCTCGGGGCCGCGCCGGGTCACGCGCAGCACCGGCACCTCACCGATGAGGCCGCGGTCGTCCGGCTGCGGGCACGGGGGGAGGGGGAGGGTGTCAGTGCCGCCGCCCTGCCCCGGGCCGGCCCCCCTCCGCGCCCGCCCGGCCCGTACCTGCCCGCCGCCCTCGGGGAAGAGGATGGTGTCCTCCAGCACCACCTGGAACCCGCGCACCGGCGCCCCGCCGCCCTCGGGCCGCAGCTCCGCCGCCTGGCACGACACCACCCTGGTGGCGAACTGCAACGGAGGCGGCGGGCGCCGTGAGGGCCGGCCCCCGCGCCGCCCCCGCGCCCCGCCGCGTCCGCCCCGCCGCTACCTGCCGGGCCCAGCTGTCCCGCTGGCACCGGAACGCCATGGCCGCGCCGGGAGGCACGGGGCTGGCGGCGACGGCGGCCGCGGGGGTACACGGGGCTGGCGGTGGCGGCCGTGCCGCAGGTGGGCGGGACCCGGGAAGTGACGCGCGGTGCGCGCGCTCCCGGTGCCGGTGGCGGGTCATGCTGGGTCCCCGGCAAGCCCGACAGACAGGAGACAGCGGCGGCAGCAGCTCACGTTTATTGCCCCGTGCGGGTAACGGGCACGGGGGGACCGGACGGCTCCCGCCGCGCTCGGAGGGGAACCGGCGGGGGCGGCTCCGCTGCCCCGTCTCGGCGGTGCGCGCTGCCTGCACACCGAGCAGCCTCCCGCGGCGTCCCCGGCTTCATAGCTCGTCCTGCGGGAGGGAGAAGCGAGGTGCCAGGGAAGGGGCAGCCCCGGCGCCGGGCGGACGGCCCCGGGGGGGAGCCCCGGGGAGCACGGCCCCGGCTGGCTCCGGGCCGGGCTGCCCGAGGAGAGCAGCTGGAGCCGCTGCCGGTGGCCTGGGGCCAGCGGAGGCCTGAGGCTGGGCTCGGCGGGGAGGGGAAGCAGCCGGTGGCAGTACTTACATCCAGGTCGTCCATGGCCGGTGGGGGGCCTTTGTCCGTCACCTTCTCCAGGAGCTGGACGGGAAACAAACGGCTGTGGCAATGCCCGGCTCCCCCCATCCCAAGCACCCACCCCACACACGCCCCGGGACCCCAAGGGCTGCGTCTCACCGGCTCCCAGCTCACCTCTGCGTACTGCTCCACCATGGCCCTCTCCACCTCCTCATCCCCTTCCCAGTCTCGCCAGTTGTCAAAGTCCACAGAGAGCCAGGCCGGCTGCGGGCAGAGAGAGCATCCCCTGAGGGAGGAGCGGCACGGAGGGGACCGGGCAGCCCCGTCCTGGTGCTGGTCCTGACCCTGCCTGTGTCAAGGGAAAGGGCTGCCCCGTCCTTCCCAGAGGGCAGAGGTCCGTGAACTGGGGGTGACTGTGAGGTCGGGGTCTTTGGGAACTCTGTGTTGGGGTGTCCCGGGGGGTCCCCGAGAGCCCAAGGTGCGGCGTGGGGACAGCACACGCGCTGAGGCTGTTCCTGGCTGCCAGGCCCCCCCCCCACCTTGATGTTCTCCTTGGTGATGCGGGGCCAGGCCACTTTTTCCTTCCACTTCCTCATGAAGCACGTGACAGAGCGGTCAGAGCGCTTCTCCCGTGAGTCCTGCCAAGAGATTGGGGGTGCCTCACCTCCGTGTCTGCCCGAGTCCCCTCTGTAATCCACTGCAGACACGCACGGGATTCAAACTGAGGCATGTGCAGGCTGTGGGATGCACAGACCCATGGAGATGAGCTGCTTCTGGCCCCAGGCAGCACTGCAAGTGCCAGGCCCAGGGTCAGGGATTGCGCTCACCCCACTCGGGCTCTCGGAAAACAGGCAGGATTCAACACGAAGCGGCGTTGCTCAACCTGCACAGGCTGGGTTTAACTCTGAGCCTGATGCAGGCTCTTGGAGAACATTTGTGGGGGGAACCTCACCTTGGAGTTGACCCTGGCGTACAGGTTGATCTCATTGTAGAACTCCACGCCATCTGCATTTTTGCAGCTGCCAAAACACCATAACAGCCTGGCTTAGAGAAGGCTGAGGCCACGCATGCCCCGCTCTGACAGCGTCCTCCCTGTCTTCTAAGCCACCCCCTGTTCAGGGTCGTGTCCCCGGTCGGTGGGGCAGGCTCACCTGAACACCAGCCGCTGGTCCTCAATGACGACCTTAACGTCCCTGCTGTCCTCGACGCAGAACTCCAGGTAGACGTACCGCGGCCGGTCGTACCACAGCGTCTTTGCCGGTTGCCTGGGGAAGGAGCGGAGCAGCAGGTGGGTGCGTGGTGCCAGCAGGGCCGGCGCCGGGCTGGGACCGGGCACCGGGGCGAGGAAGGAGCCCCCCGCGTGTACCCCGCCTGGCCCCGGCCCTGCCCTCGCCCTCCGTTGCCATTCCCGGCGCCATCGCCCCGCTGCCCGGGGCCCGGGGGGGGGGTCCTGGCCGGCGGTGCCTCAGGCTCCGGGCCCTGGGCGGGTGCATTGCCCCGGGACCGGCGACGCACAGGGGTGCCCGTCCCGTCCTCACCTCGCCATGGCGGTGCCGGCCCCGCCCCGCGCTATTTCG
>KZ506140.1:278066-293504 GCA_002844005.1 Limosa lapponica baueri | reverse complement strand
GCCCCGCGGGACGGGGGCCGCTGCCGGGGCGCGGGCCGGGCATGGCGGGCCGCACGGTGCGGGTGCGGGGGCTCCCCGCCGAGCTGCCCCCCGACAGGGTGGCCGACAAACTGACCATCCACTTCCTGCGCTCCCGCAACGGCGGCGGCGAGATCGCCGACCTCCGACTGCTGCCCGGGACCCCCCCCTGCGCCCTCATCACCTTCGAGGTGCCCGAAGGTAACGGCCGCCCCTAGCCCCGTGTCCCGGCCCGTGTCCCCCCCGTGGGAAGGGCCGGGCCCCTCGCACCGGGCCGGGCTGACGCCGGTGGCTACTGGCTTTTCCCATCCAGTGGCCCAGAGGATCCTGAAGGCAAAGAACCACACGCTGTCGGTCGGAGGGAAGAAGTACCCGCTGGAAGTGACGGCGCACGTCGCGGAGCCCATCCCCGATGAGGTAGCCGGGGGCAGAGGGCTCTTGGCCCCGCGGTGGCGACAGCCCCAGCTGCTCCCGGGCCCCCTCGGGGCGGGAGACCTCGCTCTCTTCTTTAATCTTAATTAGACTTAAAGCAAACCCATTCTTATTCATATTCAAATGAGGCATGATTTTTTTTTCAGTGCTAATACCATGGGGACAGCCCGGCAGGCTGTGCGTGTGGCTGTTTGGTGTTTGTGCCTGTCACAGCAAGGAACAACAGTCACACTGGAGGGAAAGGGCACTTTTCCCCAGCCCATCTGGTGCCACACGAGGGATCCTGTTAATGCCTCTGCTGTGTCATTAGCTGGACACACACACTGGATTTTTCCTCTCTCCTCAGGAGGGCTGAGGAGACAGACATGCTGATGTCTAGGAGGCTCTGGAGAGTTCTTGCCTCTTTGTCCAGTTTCAAGAGAGTATGGCAGTAGCCATGTCTCACATTTTTGTGTCTGAGCACTGAAAACAAGGGTGTGGGAGATGGCCTGGCGCTGCAGACTGTCCCGCAGGCCTGTAGTGTCAGACTGCTTGAAGCTCTGGGAGAGCAAGAGGGCGACTGCATGTCAGGTGCAGAACAGCTAGGGGGTTTCTTGGGTTTGGGCTGTTTGCAGAGCTCCCAGTGTGTAGAAGTGGGGCCGCACCTCTGCGATTTGCCCCTCACTTTCCTTGTTTGCAGAAAGCTTTTGACTACGCGAGCAATGTCCAAGGGTGGCTTGGGCTGGCTGGGTCTTTCGATCCTGCCTGTGTGGTGCTCCCATCTCATTTGAAAGCAGGATGCTGAGTGAGAGGTGGCGGATCATGTCATCTCTGCTCTCCTAATAACACAGGGGCTGTGGCAAGTGTCAGGTGCATTTGCTTCCCCCCTGTGCCTTGGAGGGGATTATTTTTGGTCCTTACTCTCTCACTCCCTTGCTCTCTACTTGCAGATCTTCATAGGCGCTTGCGTGATAGTTGACTATGGCAAGCTTTCTGCTGGCAAAACCCTCCTGAGGAACTTGCATAAAGGCTACAGCAATGTGCAGTTAAACTTTGACTCCAAGAACACCCACTGCATCGTCAAGGGACCATTCACAGAGCTGCAGGCCTTCAGCAGAGACCTGCTGGGCAGCCTGAACCTCAGGAACCAAGCCGCTGGAGAGATCCTCCTACCAAGTTCGAGCCATGAGGCCAAAGAGTCCGGAACACATGACCACCAGGAAATGCCTGACACCACTGAGTCAGCCCAAGAGATGCCAAACCTGCCAAATTGGGACCAGGTGTGTGAAAAGGCAGCTAAAGTCCCATCACCTCGGGAGCCAGTGGATGGAGAAGCTGTGGAACAGCTGGAGGACTTTTCCCTGGTGATGGACTCGGACATTTACCTGTATATGCAGAGATTCTGTGCTGCCGAGTACCAAGGGGTGCTGCGCCAGCATCATGTGGATGTGGTGGATATTAGCAGTGATGGCATCGCCATACTGTACCTCCAACCATCTGCGGGTATGTCGGGGGACATGGAGGCCTTGCGAGAGGCCCGCCTGGCCCTGCAGCAGCTTTACCAGCAGCTGGAGGTGAGCTTGCGCAAGGAGAAGATCACCAAGGGAGGAGTGGGTATGGACAGCCAGGCACTCCGGGCTCTGATGCAGGAGCTGCAGGAGCTGTATCCCCAGTTGCTCTGCCATGAGGATGAGAAGCAGCTTTACCTTATCGGGAACCTCGTTGATGTGTCCCAGGCCAAGCAGTTCCTTCAGGGCTCCAGCACCAGGAGGGGTGCACACACAGTTGGCGGCTCCCTGCCCTCACACCCAGAGACCCCCGGCCCAGCGGGGGCTGCGCTGCACAAGCCCAAGGCACCCATGGACCCCCCAGGGCTCAGCCCAGTCAGGCCGGAGCCGAGAGCTGAGCTCAAGCTGGCTGCCAACTTCAGCTCCCTGAGGGCTGACGGGGCTCGGGCTGGCCGGAGCCTCTTGTTGAGTCGGGACTCACCACCAGTGGGACAGGTACAGCTTTTTGGAAAGCACTTGTGTGAGAGCGATGCTCTCGGTCCAGCTGACCCAGCAGCACCCTCCCCGCAGGACCAGCCCCGTGTCACTACTGCAGATGTGGCTGTAGATGCAGAGTCTCAGCAGAAGGACCCCGAAGAATGGGACCATGTGAGAGGAGGTGCCAGGCTCACACAGCACAGGGCTCTGTCTTCCCTTGGGGACAAAGAAAACAGCACTTTGCAGCATCCTGGGGACTCCAAAGGCTCAAGTCCCATCAAGCACCACCTACTCACTACCACATCTCGTACCTTTGCCACGACAAGGACCTCTTCTTCGGATTTAGAGTCTAAACCCCCTGATGCCAGGCCTCTGCTGCAACGTTCCAGCAGCTTCTCCCTGCCAAGGCTGAAGGACAGTGAGAAGTCCCCGGTGGCAGGCAAGGCAGGCGGCGGGGTGAGTGAGGAGATGAGCCTGGACTCCCTGCAGTGGTCCTACCTGAGGGACGTTTGCGGCTTCGCCATCGCTGAGCTGTGCGGGGACGGGGCGGTGCGGGTCTCGGAGCGTCATGCCGGGGACTGCACGGTGCTGACGCTGCGGGCGGTCGACCCGAGCAAGCTTCGGCAGGCCAAGTGGAAGGTGGAAGCTCTTGTGCAGAAGTGTCCGGACCTTGTGTGCCAGAGCATGAGCTACGCCGAGCTGGCCGTGGAGGGTCCGGATGACGGTGCCCTGAGCGAACTGTGCAGCCTCCTGCGAGGGAACTGCCCCCGGGTTGGGCTCAGCAAAGACAAGCACAGGCTGTATCTCGCCTACCCCAAGGAGGTGCTGCCGGCAGTGGCTGAGGCCTTCCACGCATTTTCCTCCAGGAGGCTCCGTGCCCTGAAGTCTTCGTCCTTGTCCCCAGCACCAGAGAGCGCAGGGCTCTCGGGGGCCAGCCCCTTCAGCAGAAGCCGGGACACAGCGCTGGGTGCAGCTCTTCCGGGCGGCCTGGAGCCCCTGCACCTGGACATTAGTGGCAGAGCGGACCCCACAGAGCTGCTCAGGGCTCCCCGGCTGCCAGAGGCCGAGGACAAGAGGTCCCCCAGCCCTTGGAGGTTCCAGCAGGCACTGGGTCAGGAGGAGGCCAGTGGCCATGTTGATCCTGAGGCTATGCAAGGAGGAAGCAGCCTTCTGAGCCCTAGCGTGGTGGATAAGCCGAGTCCTGCTGGCCTGAGGGCATCCCAGGAACAGACAAAGACAAAACTCTCTGTGGGGGAGCCTGACATTGCACGGCTGAAGCAGGTTTTGCCAGACAGATTCCAGTTTGCAAGAGACAAGAGCAGAGGAGGCCACACTGAAGCAATGGGTCAGCAGCGCTCACCCGTTCCCGTGGCAGATGGAGCTCCTCGCTCCCTGCCCACATGGCTGTACAGGGCTGCGGCTACTGAGCCACCCGCGGCTGCAGCCGAACCGTCACTGGCAGCCAAGCCCGGGGACCAGGAACAGGCCCTGCTCCCCCCAGGCAGGAGCGATGTGCAGGAGGAGCCCGACCCCTCCTCATGGCAGAGGGGCCCCAGCCTTGGACAGGAAAGCGGCCAGACCCCTCTGGGCCGGTGTGACACTTGCCAGGGCTCAGGCGTGACCTGCCAGGCCCCCTGCGGTCACGCCTTATGCAGGACGTGTTTTGCAGCGGACAGCACGCAGCCGGCTTGCTGCAGCTCCTCCTCGGTTGCCCCAAGCCGCAAGATCTCAGGGACGTTCAAGATCTCCTCCCTGTCTCAGAGTCTGCCTGGCTACTATCGCGACCCGACGCTCCAGGTTGCCTACACCATCCCTGACAGTGTGCAAGGGGTAGGTACCCACCTTCTCTCGGGGGGTCGGGGGGAACAGCTACAGCTCTGTGCCACACAGGCAAAGCAGCAGAGTTGCTGATTTGGGAAAGGCAAAAAGCTCCACACCAGGTTTGGGGGCAGCTTGCTGCTACTGAACAGCACGGGACCTCTGGTTTTGGTTCAAACAGACTGTCAGCCCACGGGGGCCACACTCTGTGCGTTTTCAAACTGGACAGAGTCTCAGAGGGTGGCTCAGAGGCACAGCGCTCGGGTTGCTGTTTAAAATGCTTTCTTCCTGTTCTAAGGTTGGCGACCCCCGCCCAGGACAGCCTTACAAAGGGGGGAATTTCTGTGCCTTCCTGCCTGACAACAGGAAAGGGCAGAAGACAGCAGTGCTGCTGAAGAAGGCATTTGAGCAGGGGCTGACGTTCCAGATCAAGTCCTTTAATGGAGAGGAGAGAGTGACATGGGGCCTTATCCCACACAAAACTTCCTGGGATGGAGGCAAAGCCAGGTATGGCCCAGCTCACCCCAAGCTTCCAGGTGTGGGGTTGAATTTTTTTTTTTTAGTAATTGGAGGAGAACCATGGGCTCCAGCTCAACAAACCCTGGCATGGGTGGCTCTTCCAGGCCATGATGGCCGAGTTGGTGCCTCCCTTTGCTTCAGCTCCCAGGGCAGCTGTGGTGTGGCAGACCAGCCCTGGTACCTTCCAGCTGGAGCCAAAGCCCTTGCCCATCCCACACCCATAAGTTCCCTGTGGCTAAGAATTCTGGGCCCTCCTCCCTCACAGCTTCCTGGCTTTTCCCATGACAGGGCTCTGCAGCAGCAGTTCCCTGGGAGCAGGACTTCCACCCTCAGCCCCTGGTGAAGGGATGGGGCAAAAAATAAACTGCAGCTGCCCTCAGGAGTTTTAGCACCGTCAGCAGGATTGACAGCACTTCCCTCTGCCCCACAGGAACGGTTATCCGGATGCCCAGTATCTCCATGAGGTTTGCACAGTGCTGAAGAAACTGGGCATCGCCTGAGACTCCCTGCCTGAGCAGCCACGGCCCGTGCCTTCGCTTCTCCTTCCTTCCCGGCTGGTAAAAAACACAGCTTAACACAGCTCAGCAAAAAGGAGGTGTTTGTCCAAGGAGCCCTTGCGTCCCCAGAGCAAGCCAGAAACCTGCACGTTAGTGACAGCAGCACCCCCTGCCCCCCAAAAGCCTCAGCATGGACCAGAGCTCCCCTGGAACTCCAGCCCCTCCTGGATGCATGTCCTCACCAGGCAGCTCATTCCCACGCCAGCTCCAGGCTGAGCCCTGGCTTTCAGCAGCATCACCCCAACCTGGGCAGGAGCCCCCCTGGAGCCCAGCCCCATCTTCTGGAAGCCTCTTCCCCCTCTGGCCCCTACAGGCAGGTTCCAGCTCAGCTGCCATCGGAGCCTGTGCTGGGGCTGGGCTGTCATTAGTGTCAGCTGCTCACTCAGACATTTCCATCCCGGAGCTGGCAGCCCCGGGCTCCAGCCCCTCCCCAGCACCTGCTCCGGGGGCCACAGTCGACTGGGTGCTCTCCTGGGGGCACGAGCAGCTTCCAGCGCCGAGGGCAGCTGCTTCCCACCAGAACATGCCGGCAGGGACAGGCGCTAGTGAAGCAGCACAAATAAACACGATTTATTCCCCACATCTTTGAGTAGTGGTTGTTCATGCTTTGTCTTACCATCACCCCAGGCCCCTGTTTCCATCACCCCCATTTCAATCCCAACTGGCTCCAGAGAAACCCTGACACAGAGCAAAGTGCAGGGGCCAGGGAAGGGCTTTGCAAACAAAAATCACCATTGCTGCCCTCCAGGACAGGGTTTAGAAGATCAATGCACCACTCGAGGCAACAATTAGCAGTTGTCCATGTTCTCACCCTGGGAGAGTTAGAGTTTATAAACTGGATGTGTCCACCCGCTGACTGCCCGGAGAAGCAACACAAGTGCCCCAGAGGCTGAGCTGGGGCCAGAGGGTTCATTCCAGCAGAAGACAGAGCAGCACAGCACTGAGGGTTTTGTTATGCTTTTAATTAACATTTGACACACATAAGGCATATGGTAACATTAAGACAGGAGCATTACACGTTATAGTCATGTAAACAGCATTGGCACACGTGCTTTCTGTCCAACTTGGTTACACGCACAAAGCAGAATATATTTTTTAAACAAAGATTGTTGATGTGTCTGTAGGATGAGTATCACTCACGTCACAGCTCTGCAAACAAACACAACTCAGACAGTACAGACCAGACCATATGTTGTAAGAGGCTCAGAGTCTAATGCGTGTCACATCACACTCACGTACTACTTGCCAGCCACGCTTCGCCATCACCAGGGCTCCGCACACTAGAGACCTCATTAGGCAGCAAGAGTGGTTTTACACCTATGACAGCAGCTGTACGTGGGCCAGGATCCTGCACCAATTAAAGCCTGAGGCCCACAATGCTTCTTACTTCTCCCCAGTCAGTCAATTCCCAAATGAAATGCCCGGTTAAACTCCTTCCCCTGTCTCAAAGCCCTTGGCTGGGGTCAGGCTCCCCTGCGAAGCCCAGGCTGATTCGCAACACTGAGAGAAACCAGAGAGCCAAAAATGTGACAAAAGCTGCCTGGTGATAGCAAAGGAGCTGCGTTTTGTCCAAGAGGCGACTCGGGAAGGCAACTGCAGTAACAAGGTGGGAGTCACCAGCCCAGGACCCCCTGTGCTGAGCAGCCCCTGGCCACGGGCAGGGACGGGGACTGGGACCCCTCTCCTCTACCCATGAGCTCCTCACTCACACTCTCCTTGGGACTCCTCATGGCACAACCTTGGGGTCAGACAATCAGTAAAATAAACATTAAATTGCACTTCTGAGAGCTGGAATGGCACACACAATTCAAGCACAGGAACCTCCCCTTTCCTCAAGAGCACAACTGCGCCCTGAACAGTTAAGCAACATTGAGTGGAATGATTTTATCCTAGGTTTTTTGTTGTTTTTTGCTTTGGTCCTTAGTATACAAACCTGCTGGTTAACTTTGAGTTAAGACACTTGAAGTTGTTTTACATAGGTTCTATACTTATTGGCCCATAAAATGTTTGTTCACAAAAAAAAAAAAAAGGTAAAAAAAAGCAAAACCAAAAAACCGACCAGCCACGACCACCCGGAACAGAGCACTGACCAGGGAAACAGAGAGGAGCAAGGTTAGCTTTAATCTCGATTTTACTGTAGAAAACATTGTTGCTACCAAGGGACATAAATCGGTCAGTGCTGAACGCTGAGGGGCAGTAACTGAGTCCCGACAAGGGCCCTGGGAATTCACAGGTAGAAAATACAGGAGCTGCCACCCAGAGAGCGTCGGGAGCCGGGGCTGCTTCCCAAGAGCCAAGGCTGGAGCAGATAAAGCCTTGCTCAAGGACTGGCCAGAGCCAAAAGGCCACCCCGGGGGAGACAAGGGCTCTGCACAGGCTCTTCTGGATGGGGGAGCCCAGAACTACCAGGACGGTGCAGGAAAGGCTGCGAGACATGGAAAGGGACTGTCTTGTTCACAGTAAGGCAGACGACACCAGCGTTCACAGAATGGAGCTCGCCAGAGTCGTAACAGGATTTTGGCAATACTTTGAAAGGCCAGAATGGAAAAGGCTCCAGTGACTTCCCAGTCCTCCTGGGCGTGGAGAAGGCACTGAGATGCTGCGTCGGGGTGTCCATAGGGGGCTGCAAGACCCCACTCCCCACTGCGGCAGGAGCCCAGCCATGCCCCCCGACCCAAGGCCACCCACGTAAGGCACCAAGCGCTCATCCGAGAGCAAAGCCAGGGGAGGATGTTACTGCAAAACACAGTTTGATGGTTTTCCCCTTTAAAAGCGTGCAGGACCTGGAGAGGCGCTGGGCTGTGTGCCGTTTGAGCATGCTGCTCTTTCATCAAGGTCAAGTCCAGTTTCTCGAAGGAACAGGTCCAGACTTCCCATTTCAGCAATTTAGACAGTCCTTCTGTTGTCAGACCTGGCAAAGCAGCATCAGACACTGTTGGATTTAATCTAAATTAGCAGGATAGGACAGGTGGAGGAGGAGAAGCAGCGAGATTTTGGATTCAGAAAGGTTAAGAGTTGTGCTTGCAAGTTTCATCAGACCATGTTTATGAAGTTCATGTATCAAGTGTGAGAGACAGACTGACAGGGATCTGTGACAGGCTCCAGCCTCCTCTGAAGTCATAGGGAATGAGGTGGTTCGATACTTAAAGGTACCCAGGGCAAGTCCCCTGGAGGCTGTGCCCACGTGTTTCTGAAAGGCGGCAGAACCAGGGGCAGACCCAGGCACCCGAAATACAAGCTGCGCTGACAGGAAGGAGCCCTGCTGGAGGTAGAGCGGGCCAAGGAAGGAGCCACACTCCTCACCCCCACAGGAACCCCCCGCCCTGCGCGGAGCTTAGCTGCTCTTGAGCAGCAAAGGGGCTTCACACATGGGGCCCTTCGCCCACCTGGCGCCCTCCCTCCTGCAGACTCCTGATAGCGAGGTTTGCTCCTGCAGCCTGAGCTCCTCCGTGACGGGCAGCTCTTCTTGGCACCCTCAGGTTTACCTTTTCAAATCCAAAATGAAGTCTAAAAGCCCGACAGCACCCACAACCCATGACAAAGCCTCAAAGCAAGCACAAACAGCACTGCAGTCACCCAGGGCTGAACACAGAGTCCAGCAGGGATGGGGGCACCACCCAGGACACGAAGTGCTCACAGAACTAGGCTTGGGTCTCTGCACAGCTACATTTCCAAACGCACGGAAGAAAAGAGGAAGAGAAACCGAGTTCTGGTCTGGGAAGAGCACCCCGAGCAGCTCTTAAACCTTTGGTGCTGGAAGAGAGCCCAGGGGTGCCAAGACAACTTGCAGTTTCAGGGGAAGAAGAGTCAAGCTCTTCTGCAGCACTGAACCACGAGGTGGGAGCTGGTCTAAGCTGACATCCACCGAGCTCGCTAGAGAGAACGGAAAGCACAACTTAAGCTACTCAAGATGCCCAGGCCAAGAGTCTGACACAGCTGGGCATTTACCCTCTACACTGGTGACTTGGCAACAGCTTTGCTGGGTGTGTGGCACAGAAAGAGCCAGCCCGGGCTCCCAGGAAGCTCTGGGCTCACGGGACTGGCTCTTGGAAGTTCCTTCCCAAACCACAACAGGGCACAGCACAAAGCAAGCACTAACAGGGGCTTATTTTGTTCCCATCTTGCTGAAGTCTGATTCAACACTGCAGCCCTTGGAAATACAAACACGAGGGTGAAGTTCAGCCTTAACAATACCAATTGGAGCCCAACATTAATAAAGCACAGAGCCAACACCAATTGTTCCAGTCATTTGAGACACAGTTGAGTCCTTACGGTCTCTAGAAATCAGACACAGTTTAGGTCTCCCTATATGGTTTGGAATCAGAAAACGGACAAGATCAAGTTACCTAACTGAAACTTTTCTTCTGTGTTCAGACACAGCCCGTCAGGTTATTTGCCGACTGCACAGAGAAGTGACTGCAAATTAAGTGCAATATGTCACAGACTCCAAAATGCCAGGATGGTTATTCATAAGGCAAAGACAACGTGACCTGTTACTATCTGACTGGTGTTAGAGGCCAACAAAAGCAGAGGGGAAAGAGCAGGATCAGTGGGAAAAGAAGAGCAGCCTGTGCTAGAATTAAACCAGGCCAGCGGTTGAGGACACATCCTAAGGTGGGTCCATTCTCCTGCTGAACAAGTTCTCAACGGCAGCAGCACAACTGCTTCAGCAGGGCTGTGTGTGGGGAGACACTTGGCAGTTGGTACAGTATGTTTGTACAGTGAGAGGCTGTGCAGTTGTTAATCACCAACTGCCTGGAAGCTTCAGCTGCGCTGCCAGAGAAAAATCAGGTTAGTTTGGAAATGCAATAGAAAAACAAGTGATTAGAAAAATGTATGAAATAAACAGCCTTCAAAACAGAGAGCTAGGGCAGGAGGCATGTCTGGCAAAGGGTCAGTCACAGCGAGAGCATGCAAACCTCATCTGAACCTTAACCATGATGTTCTTGTACTGGTGAACTGAAGATGGAAGCTACTGATCTGTCCATTTCCAGGTCCCAAAGATCAGGGAGTTAAACCATGAATTCACAATCTGCACACATCTCTTCTCCTTAGTTCTCCTCTTTTTTGGATTCTTCCTTGGGTGCCTCAGGAACCAGGATGACCTTTCCAACATTCTTCTTCTCTTGCATCTGCCTCATGGCATCTGCCACCTGGAAGAACAGGGATCTGGTGAGACCCACACCCACCACCCAGTGCAGTCATGCCCTTCCTGGGCCCCTTGGTCCACCCACACTAGCCCGAGGGCTACCCAGGAGGCAGCTTTCCCAGCAGACCAAGGAAGTGCCAAGCATTTGGGTGCCTCTGCATGATGCATTTTGGACAGAGTTGGGCAGCTACCCCAGCCTGCCTGTGGGAAACTCTCCTCAAGAATTCACAGACCAACCGTGACGTACACAAGGATGTTCTGCTACATAAACCGTGGAAGAACGAAGTGTGTCACCACAGGTTCCTCTCCAAACAGAGGAAGGCACTGCAGAAACCCAGTCAACATCCAGAAGGGCAATGCTTCTACCATCTTCACAACCACAGAAGAGATTTTTTATTATATTATCATTATTTTTAAGCAAAACAGCACCCGGGCCAGGCCTGGAATCAACAGTTTTCCTTCAGCATTTGCATCAGAGTAGTTCTCAGGTACTAAGAGCACCTGATCATGACCAAGTCCTTTGCTCCCCTGCAATTAGTCCTACCCCAGAAAGGATTTCCAAGGGAAGAACCTGATTCTGCCTGGACACATCAATGGAACAGCACTGAGCAGAGCAGAGCTGCTGAAAAAACTGCTGCTCCCTGCCATCATCCTCATTCTGCTTCACTGCCTGGGCCCTTTTTCACTCCTGGAAGGGCAGCAGCAACCTTCCCAGCCATCTGCTTAATTACAAAGTGCAGACGTGGGCAGTCTCCAGCCTGATGCACAACCCAGCCCCTCCACAGGCAGCTGCCGCCCCCAGAGCGCAGCTGAGTGCCTCCCCTGCTCCCCAGGGATGCTGTCTGGCATTGCCCAGCTCTGTGCACTGCAGAAGAAGAGCCCGGCCACTTTACTCCCCCTTAATATCTTAAAAGAAAAAAGGCACTGGATGTCTGAGAACAGATGGTTATTAAACATTTGCAACAGTTCAGCCCCCATGAACAAGGTGCTCACACCGATCCAGAGCTCACTGTGTGGAAAACAATCGCCCAGTAATTTCTGGGTGCTGCCAACCTATGTGTTAGCTCAGACTTACCTGATCAAAGGGCCACACAGAGTCTATTTTGGGCTTGATTTTGCCTTGATTGTACAGGCTAATCAGCTTGGCTACAACACCTCCAACAAGCTCAAATTCTTCATCCATATATCCAAGGTGGTAGCCACACACAGCCTTGTTATGGTGGAGGAGCTGCAAGGCATTGATGCTGAACTGGTTCCACCAGGTTTTAGCCATAGCCATGAGGTTCTTCTTCTGCCCAGTGAGCAGGTTCGCTACCCCTAAAAAGAAGACAAGCCGCAATGAGCTGGAATCAACGCAGCCTGAGAGGCAGTGGGCATCCCAACAGCTCAGGCAACATGCAGGGCAACGGCCACTCACAGCAATGGAGGAGAGAGGTGAGAACTGGATCAGGATCTGCCCAGTCAACCTTCAATGGAAGCAGGTACCTGCCTCAGCCTCAAGATATGCAGAATTTGGATTACTGGCACCCGTATATTGCAAAAATATAGAACAACTCCTCTCTTAGGAGGGCAGCAGCAGCGCAGCTCGACTGGAGCACAGGCAGAGGCAGGCGAGGGTTATGAGTCCCGTCCAGGCTGGCAGGACAGCACTGCCCTTCTGCAGCTAGCCTTCTCCAGGGGAGCCACACGCTGCAGTGCTGGGACAGCAGAGGCTGCACAGTGGTGCAAGTGTCTGGAATCCCGCTGGGGGCTGTGTGAGGGCTTTGTCTATGGGACAAAATCACAGTGTTTCAGGGCTGGGGAATGGAGAGATAAGTATTCAGTAGCCTCAAACCTCATCACCCACACATCCTCTAGGAGAAAAGCAAGGCTCTATTAGTGCTGTGCATTAAGTCAGCCTGGACAAAGCAGCCGTGCCAGCGTTCCCCTGTGAGGACATTCCAGCTTCCCCTGCGGGCACCAGCTCACACTCAGAGAGGGATCTCGCCATGGGAGGGCAGACCCTTGCGGCCTGTGACCAGAGCTGTCAGGACAAGGCACAAATCTCGCTCCCCTCAGTGCCTCACCCAGGCGAAGCATCCTAAAGCCTTTGGGAAATAACCAGATTACAGCACAGCGAGAGCAGTCAGCAGCCGCGACGCTCCCTCACGGCTGTGTGTGCAGGCACGAAGCGCTCCCATGCGGATCCACGGCCACCCTGCCACCACAGTCCCTCCTACACTGGAGCTGGGGCTTGAGCAGCCGCTCACACTCACCGTACGTGATGAGTTTGCCCATCGGCTTCAACAGGTTAAATGCTTTGGACGTATCGGATCCTCCCAGGGGGTCCAGGACAATGTCAACACCTGGAGGGAATTTAAAGTAACTAAAAGTTTCTTTCCACTTGAAAGAAATGCAGGACAGTTATAGTCCCCCCCACCACACAGTACCTTTGGGAGAGATTTTCCGGACCTCCTCTGCATAATCCATCGTTCTGTAGTCAATGGGGTGAGCGACTCCGCTCTCCTTGAGTGACTCGTGCTTGGAGGCAGATGCTGTGCCAAAAATGGTGACATTTTCTACAGTCTTACACAGCTGGATGGCAGCAGTTCCCACACCACCTGAAAACCAGCAGTGAGAAAGGCTTAGAAACAAACAGCCCCAGCAGTCAGAAAAGTCTCTGGACAGGCAGATCACCCCTCTCTGTACCCATCACAGAGCCAGGAGGGTATGGAATAAAGGCTTTGTTGGGGCAGTCTGATGCCTGCGACACACTGGGGGAGACCGACCCTGGCTGCTGGGAAACGGGTTCAGCATTTGCCAGCGCCTGGGCCAGCATGAAGGCACCTGGCAGATGACATTCTCTCAGTCCAGCCCCGCTCCAATCGCTCCCCCACCTGTGTCACCCACTCAGACCTGTGTTACCCACTCAGAAGCTGCACGTTGAGACCAAGAGTCTTGGCACAGGCTGGCAAGAACTATTTACCTGCAGCCATGTGGATGAGGACGCTCTGGTTGGGTCTCAGGTTCCCAAAGTCAAACAGGATCATGTAGGCAGTGATGTAGTTGACAAGAAGAGCAGCCGCTTCCTCGAAGCTCATCCCCTCAGGCATCAGGAAAGTCTGACTGGCCGGCACGTTCACAACTTCTTGCCAGAGCCCTGACCTAGCCAGGACCATCACCTTATCACCAACCTAAAACCAAACAGAGGACAAGGTGGTCTGAAGCAAGCCCCAGGTTAACAGAAGTCATCACACCCATGCCCTCCGTAGGCCAGAGTGGGTACACGTGGCTGTTCTCTGTGCAGAGGGTCTGCAGGGACTCAGCACCCCTGGGCTTGAGCGGGAGCTGCAGCCTGTGCTCCTCTCGTGGGACAAACCGCCCCACAGCACCTCTCCCCACGGACCTGGACACACACCAGGAGCCTTAGAGGGACCGTGGACGCCCCAGGCTCCATCTCGCACCCAGTGTGCTACCCCACTGCCAGCTGCCCCCCAAGAGGGATGGGGGCCCTGTCCTGCCCAAGCTGGGAGCAGGAGTCTGAACACCACGAAATATTACTGCTGCCCCCTGCAAGCATCATTCTTCCAACATGCAGGAGGCTCGGGGCAATGCTTAACAGGATCAGCCCTGGAAAAACCATGTCCAGCCTGAGGAAAACCTCCCAGGTCTAAGCCTCAGGCCTGAAGTATGAGGCATCCCCCAAAACCTCTTCTTATCCCACTGGGCAAGGAACATCTGCTCTCTTTGTAATGGGAGCGAGTCAGCAAAACACCAAGCAGTCGCACCAGCGAGCAGAGCCAAGGCAGGGAGCAGAAAGGCTCCTCGGAGTGTGACTTTGGCATTTACACTTGAATAAACCAAGATGTTTTCCTGGATGGGAGGGAATCATCTTTGACACTGTTGCTTTTTTTGAGACACTTTGTTTTTCTAGTTGTGCACCCAGGAATCATCTTAAAGCCCCAAAATTGCAACAGCCGTAAGACCCAAAGGTCTGGGACACACAAAGCCAATTCTGTCCTCCCAAGTTGGCAGAAATGCAGCAGCCAAAGGCTCGTGGGCCACAAACCCAGCACCAGGAGCATCCCACCTGCTGGTGCCCACCCCTCGCCACCCTCAGAGGGCTCTGGACAGCTCTGCAGCAGCTAGAGCGGTTTCTTTCCATGTTCATGCAGTTTAAGAGTTTGGTCACAAACACGTCCAGAAAGAGCTCAGTCACACTTTGGGCCAACATCCCACCAGCGCTCCCGCTGACACGAAAACGTTGTGCACGCAGATACACCCGCCGGTCCCCGAGGAACACGATGGCGTCCAGCTTGTCCCCACAACCCCAGAGCCCGACGACCCCGCCGACTGCGGGCAGGCGGCGAGGGCAGCCGGGCCCCGGGAGGCTGGGCGGGACGGGACGGGCGGGGACGGGCAGGGACAGGGACGGACGGGGACGTCCTGCCCACGCAGCCCAGCGCGGCCCCTTTGTCAGGGGGCTTTGTCCGCCGCCGCGGGGCTTCCGCGGGCGGGATCGTGACGGGCGCTCTCTGGGCAGGGAGCGGGGCTCCGCCGCCCGCCCCGACGGGGACCCCGACCCCGGCCGAGGGATGGTCACCCGACCGCCGCCGCCTCCCGCGGTGGAGCGGCCGGGCCGGGGGGGCCGGGACCGGGCCCTCCGAGGGCGGGGAACGACAAGGGGGACAGGGCTCGGAGTCCGGCGGGGCCGGGCGGGGCCCCCGCAGTGCGGCGGGGCCGGGCCGCCCCTCACCTGTCGGTCGCTGACGCCGTCGCCGACGGCGCGGACGGTGCCGGCGCACTCCATGCCGGGGCAGACGGGCGGCGGCGGCAGCCGGTCGTACAGCCCCTGCCGCGCCATCAGGTCGGCGAAGTTGAGGCCGCAGGCGCGGACCCGCACCGAAACCTCTCCGGGCCGGGGGCCGCCGCTGCGCCGCGTCTGCACCTTCACCTTCTCGTAGCCGCCGAAGCCCGTCAGCACCAGCGCCCGGTGCTCGGC
>KZ506140.1:228108-269327 GCA_002844005.1 Limosa lapponica baueri | reverse complement strand
GTGCGGCCCCCCCGGGGCGGCTCCGTCCCTGCCCGTGTGCGGCCCCCCCGGGGCGGCTCCGTCCCTGCCCGTGTGCGGCCCCCCCGGGGCGGCTCCGTCCCTGCCCGGGCGGGCACAACCGGCTGCGGGGTGCGCGGCGAGGGCGGGGAGGAACGGGGAAGCGGCGAAGGAGCAGGTTGGTAAGGGAGACCTCACCTTGAGGAGGAATGCGCTGTGGGAATGCACTGTCCTTTCATCACTCTTTGACAGAGCATCTGGAGTTCTTTGGGGGTTTTTTGTTGTTTTGGTTTTGGCTCTTTGTGTCCTCAGCTGTGATTCTGCATGAAGGTGTCCCAGCCCACTGAGACCCTTCCCATACTTAATGCTGCCTTTTGTGGAGGTGCGAGTTGCAAGTGAAGTGCTTGATGCAGAGTTAATAAAAATATTGGCATCCAGCAAAGTTCACATGCACCTTTTAATTTGCCTCTGACAACCTTTTTGGACTGCAGTGCACACACGGTGCCGCTGAATGCTGTGTATGTGGTGTGCCTACATCACAGCCTTGCTGATGCTGTTTCCCCATAATTTCTGGAGTCCTTATGACAAATGAAGTCCTCTCAGTGTCCAAGAGCAATAGTAAATTAAAACATGACCTAGGACTTTCTTTGCTGTCGTACTCTCAAATTCCTTGCTATAACTTTACATCCATCAAATTACAGCTGTAGGATCAGCACAGCTCTGCAGCGAGTAGTGGCTTTACTGAGTCTTGGACTAGCTCTAATGTGTAAAATGCGTTTACTGAGTCTGCTTTGGAGCTTCCTGACCCAGGAGATCTTGCTTTTGCTGCTTTTGAGTCCCTGAGACAAAAAGGAGTCTTTTGCTTTTCCCGCACGATGTGTGCTGTGCTGTGAGCCACAGGGATGCTGGCTCGTGGGGCAGCTCTTGGTGCTGGAGCTGTGGATGGAGTGTTGGCTCTCAGCACTTGCCTGGCACCTGGGCTTGAAGCACAGAATGGTGGCTACGGCGTGAAAGCATTGCATGGTGGATGGTGCTGGGCAGATGTGTCTACGTGAAGTCCCTCAGGTGTGGTGACAGCGGACCCATTCTGGGTGAGCGGGGCCTTCCCTGCAGAGGGTCCCCGGAGCTGCTCCGAGGGGCTGAGTCCAGACCAGGGTGCGCTGGGAGCGAGGGGTGGCCGACCCCACGTGTCACTGTCGTGTTTGTCGTATACCCGCAGCGTGATCCCCCCCATGGCCAAGGGGGGCTCCGGACCAAGGGCAGCCTGCGAAAAGGGTCGGGGTGGGGTATCTTTGTTGGGCACCGAATGGCTTTGCTCTGGGTGTCTGTATTTGATGTGAAAAACTTCACCTTTTGAAGGCGCGGAAGCATGTTTGATGCATTGTCTGCTTTTTAGGAATTCTCCAGAATGTTTGGCTTTGATCTTACAAATGTTAAAAAAAAAAAAAAGACATGATAAAACGTCTTTAATGCTGTGTATATGTATCCGATACCTGCATCTGATGCTGTCACGCGTTCATTTTTACCCTTTTCAACAAAAGATAGAAGTTTGTCTAATGTTTATCTCTAGAGCCAAGAGGAAATGCACTTTGATTCTTTCTCCCTTTTCCTTATGAAAAATGTAAGACCTTTTTAACAGCTTTGTTGTAGATAGAGTTCGCTAGATAGTTTTCCAGATAAATTCCCTTCTATTACAGCTTTGATTTGAAATACACAGGAGCTAGTTCTTCAATAAACAGTCCTGCCAAGCAATATACAGCGAATTTCCCTGGTAATCAAACTGGTATTTTCAGCTGTAGACTGCAAGCTGCTGTTGAATTTCCAGTACCCTTTGGAGTCACTTGTAAACAGGAGCTTTGGTGGTAAATGAAGTTTTGCACAATAGCGAATTGAGCAGCTGAGCTGAAGAGATTGAGGATGGCCAATTGCCCTCCTCACGCAGGATGACGGGCACTGGGGTGCACTTTCCCTTGTCTCTGTGCTGCCTCCTGTCTCTTTTCAGCAGCCTCGAACTCAGGGACTTATTGTTCATGATAAATTCCATCCCAGCAGGAGCGGGGAGTGCTGGGAAACTGCTCCCCTCCTCCTGTCAAGATCACCTTTTATATTTTAAACACCATCTCTTAGGTAAGTAGTTGGAACTGAAGGTCTCCTCCTGAAATCAGAGGAGCTGACTATTGATTTATTTAATTTTTTTTTAATTCCCCCCCGTCCCATAGTTAGTTGTGAAAGTGGTCAGAGACTCTGGAAGCAGCACAGGGTGAGCTGAGCATCCTCCAGCAATGAGCCATCTGCCTGGAAAACTCCCTTTATTGCGACCGAGCGTGGCCATGGCCTACCGGGCCGCTCGGCAGTCTGGTTGATGGTCTCTGTGCAAACTGGGATGTTGTCTGCTTCCCGGAGCCTGTGGCACCGGCTGATAGAAGTGCGTTGGAAAATGCAGCCTTTCAGGGTGAACTTGGCCCTGGTGCTAAGTGGCAAATGCAGGCTGTGCCATTAGCGGCTGGCAGGCAGGAAATCTAGTTAGAGAAATACTGCCATAGGGTGGACAGAAGTGATGGAGAACTGAATGGCTCCCAAATTGTATTGGGACCTCTGATTTCCTTTACATGTCTTTTATCCCTTTGTTCATTGATTAGTTTTTCTGAGGCTGGAGGGTGACTCTGGAAAGTTTCCAGCACTGAGAGTCCTTCACAAGGATGAAATCTCTGCTCAGGCATGGCAAAAGCAAGGACTTGGCACTGTCTGAAGTGCCTTAGATCTCGGAACCTGCCGGGGAGAAAAGTGAACCAAGTTTGAGATTGACTCCTTGTCCATCACCTGCAGGTGCTGGTTGCATTTCATGTTTGTTTCTGTTTAAGTTGGTCCCACCTCGGGGCACACTGCGGGAGTGAAATTGCTTCAGGTGCCATGGCCCATCCCTCCTGTCCCCCTGGAAGCCTGCGCTATGTGCCATTTCCTAAAGCCTCCATTAGAAGCAGTTTGACATCTTTGTGTGTGAGGGGAGGGGTGCGGAGCCTGCTCGCCGTACAGGGCTCCGGGAGCGGCCGTGCCCTGGCACCTCTGCTCGTCAGCCTGACGGCGGACATGGCACTTTGTTGCTCTTCCTGCTCCCGTTCTGGCAAATTCTTTCTTTGCTGCCTGTGCTTGGCACAGAAACAACTCCTCTGCATGGCGGGGGGAAACTCCTGTTGGACGGGATGCCTGGTGGCTTGGGAGTGCTGCTCCCCAAGGGCTGGGTGCTCCCAGACCCGCCGTGCCGGTGCCCCAGACCTGTCAGAAGAGCTTTCTTCCTCCTGGCCAGGCGGAGGAAGGGCGGGTGGTTTGTCGATCGCTGGCAATGCTTTGCAAAGAGTGGGCGAGTTTCATTTCCGTGCTTCAGAGGTGTCAAAGGGGTGCAGTTACCATGAGAGCTGCCTGTTTCTGGTAGGGCCATCTCTGTCACCTGTGCCCAGGCCTGGCATTGTGCCTCGCGCATGATCTCTGCCCTCTTGGAGGGGACTTTTCTGTCCTTTGTGGACCAGCAGGATGCACTGCTGCCGAGAGCTGCAGTGTCTACCACGACCTGCAAAGATCGGTGCCCACTGGTTCAGGAGTGCCCCTCTGCCCCTCTGTGCTGCAACCCACAGCAGGGGAGTCTCACGGCTGCTGGCCCTTTGCCGGGGCTTCTGTCTCTTAAGCAGATGGGCTTTTGAGACAAGAATAACATTGTGAGTGTAGATCCCCCTCTGCCTTCCTCTTTGCCTGTACTCAGCAAACAGTCTGCCTTGGTATGGCCTGTGTGGGAACCTACAGGCTGCGATAACAGATCCTTCTTTAGGGGGAACTGCCCAGGAATGTTGATGAGATTAGAGAGCTGAAAGGGCCGAGTTTAGCGATGGCATCTCCATGGATGCTGAGGCTGTCTGTGCCTGGATTCCCAGCGTGTGGCTCTGGGATTGCCATGGCTGCCTCTTCCAAAGTGCAAGAGCAAGTTCTGTCTTGGGAAGAGTTCAATGCCACTTGCACTCTGAGGCAGAGAAAAAATGTGGAGCTGCCCTTTCCATACCAAAATAGCTCCTCCCATGCTCCCTGTTGAGGCTGGGAGCCTGAAACCAGCATACTTGTGTTCTGCCTCAGCACAAATACGTAGTTAAGCCTAAAAATATGTGCAGCTGGGTCACATTCTCAGGCAGGTCAGTAACCAGTTGGACAGAGGTTTAAAGAGTTGCAGCAGAAGCAGCATTAGAAATGCTTATGGTGGAGTGAGTGGAGGATGGACCTGAGAAGACATGACATGACATGACATGACAGTCCCTGGGAGGACCATCTCGCTGGGCTGGGCGCAGTGTGGGGGTGCTGCGGTGCTGTGTGGCTCAGGGACGGAGGTGGCTTCTCCTGCAGCAAGGGCAGGTGCCCTGTGGCAGCATCCATTCTTTCTTCCCTGTGGGTTCGGGAGGCTCAGCCTCTGTGGGGCTGTGGGGTGTCCTGGGAGTCATGGGGGTGCTGAGCAGGAGCAATGCCATTAGCAACAACTGGTCGACCCTGCGACCTTGTAGGCAGGGAAAGGCCTTTGCGGGGTGGGTTTGTTCCTGGCTCTGATGCAGACCCTTCCCCGCAGGAGGGGATCCGCATTCTCCTGAGGGCCGGGACAGCACCGCTCTGCTCTCCCCGTTTCTTCCACCGGTCTGGCTGCTCTGTGGCACCTCCTGATGCCACTTTAATGCATGTTTAGGGCGAGTGGAAGCTGCTTATTGGGGTGGTCACATAAACAGACCTGCAGAAACTCCCTGGTGCAGGCAGTTGTGCCCTGTCCTCAGCCAGTGTGGTGCCAAGGAAGCCTCTTGCCCCCCCCTGCTGTGCTGCCGTGCTTTGGGATGGCGGATGGGGACAGCAGGAGGCTTTGTGGGAGGGAGAGCTCTGAAGGAGCTCGTTGGCGTGTGCCCTGGGCCCCATGCGTGCACTGAGGACGTGGATCCAGCTTTCCTTTTGCCCCAGATTCTGACGATAAAATCTCCACTCGATGAAACTTCACAAGAGTGTGGGCCCAGCCTTTCCTGTGGGGAGAAACCTTATCTGGCATGGAGCAGTCAGGGAGAGATGTGCTGCTCATGTACAGCAAACCTGAAATGTGCAACGCTGCATAAAGATAATTGTGTTCTCTCAGCCCTCGGACCTGTTCCCTGGAGCCGGAGCGTGTGCTGGCTGCACCGTGGGAATCTGCTGCCACTCCCAGACCTTGTGCCCCGTGGGAAGGATGACGGGCAGGTCGTGGCAATGCCAACTGCCCTTGTGACATGGTGAGAGTGCCAGGAAGGGACTCCTGGCTCCCATTTGTCTCCCTTGTCAGCTGCACAGGCGTGATTTCCAGCACACTGTGGGCAGCCCCAGCCCTCCCACCCTGACACTCAGGGATGCTCCCCCAGAGATGCCACCAAGGGACCTCCACAAGGAGCCCAGAGACTTCCAGAGTGGCCTCCCAGCTGCCGGAGTGAGGTCTGGATCTGAGCAAGCTCCTCCGAACCCCTGTGAGCCGTGTGTGTGAGACAGGGCACAGGGGCTGGGTAAGGCAGCAGCACCTGTGCCTGCTCGGGCAGGGGATTCCTCTGCTGGTAAATCCAGCAGAACAGCCTCCTCCTGGGTGACGGGTTTCCAGAAATAAGGTCTGGAGAAGGGTCCAGAAATGCCACCTCAGCCCGTGCAAATACCACTCCCTTCATCCTGATCACGTCTGTCCTGAAGGTATGCCAGCTGGGCTGTTTAGTAATGAACGTGTTTTTGTATGTGCATCATAAGAATTAGGAGCAGAGGTTAATTGTCCAAGCTGATTAGCTGTTGTTTCAGTCATGCACTTTCCACGCGATTGCTTGTTCCATGTCATGGAACCGTTGCCTCCTTTCCTACACTTCAGGGGTTTGCAGTGATGTTGGACAAGCAAGAGAAATGTCACGGTCCAGCCATGAGAGAAGCTTGTGAAAGTCCCGGGGCCGATGGCCGTGCCATGTTCAGTCCCTCGGAGCAGTGGCCAGCAGGTCTTTCTGCTGCTTTCTGTCTCCCTCCAGCTTCGGTGGGCTGCCTCATCTCCTTGTTTTTCCCACTTCTTCACTGGCAGGCAGGGATTTGTGTCATTTCACGACAGCTCTGCTGCCCGTCAGGGTCAGAGCATTGGGGCTCTCCCCATGGCGCGGCTCTCTCCTGCCCTGACTTCTGAAGAACAAATTGTGACCTTCACTTGGGCGAAGCCTTCCTGAGGCTTTGCCTGTGGGGGGGCAGTTCCTGGTTATGCCCCCAGTTGTGCCGCGACAGCCCGGTCTGAGCTGCGGGGTGGAACCATGGCAGCTATGACTCGATTTCTCCAGGTCTGTTTTGCTCTCAGTGCCCCTCACTGTAATCTCTCATGTCACTAATTGCTGCTTCTTCTGTAATGGTGACCCTGGAGTTGTCGGGTCTGGGGTTCAGACTGCCGCACTGCCAGAGCCCGTCGTCACCAACCTCTGAGTCTGTCATGAGTGCTTTAATTCCTGTCTCTGCCATTTGTCCCTCTTCTGGGCTGGACTCTAATGAGCACTATATTAGTGTCAGAAACATGTTTTTTGTGTCAGTGGGATGTGCATTGTCCTCCCCTTCCAGACAGTGACCAGCCAGGCAGGGTCAGCGATCCTTAACCTGTCTCCGAGCCCCAGCTGAGCGGGGACCTGCAGGTGCTCAGGAATATTGCTGCAGTTTATCAAGCTTCAAACAAAAATTTCCTCTGATTTTCTCTCAGGAGAGGGGGTCTGATTTCACACTGGGAGGATGAAGTCGGTCTCTGAACTTGTGATGGTTCAGATCATTGTCTCCCCAGTGTGCAGCTATTGCATTTTGGGAGGCTGCAATGGCCAATTTCCTGGTCTCCTGTTTATAAAGCCCATCTGCATTAATGATACCAGGAATGAGGAGGGCATTTGCATATTCTGGTCTGTCCTATGCTGGGCACACTGAGGTATTGCTCTTTGAACCATTGCCTTCTGCCTTTAGAAAGGCAACTAAAATCCTCAAGTCAGGGAGCCGTGTCTGCAGAGCTGACCGTGCTCATGGCTCCTCCTGGGTGAGGGATGGTCTCTTAGTGGTGGACGCCTGTTCCTGGGCTCTGGGAAGTCCTGTCTCCAGTGGGTGCCTTGCAGAGGAGATGGCCGGGGAATGGTGCAAGCAGGAGGCACCCACAGAAACCTGGGAGCCGCTGGGGCCATGCCGTGGGCCACGCCAGAGGTGGAGGTGGCCGTGGGCACAGCAGCTCCAGTGGACATGAGTGACAGGTTTTGTCAGCGTGGGCAGCTTCATCCTGGCAAGGGGAGACCTGGCCCGAGGTGTCCCCACATGGGGGGCTCCTGGCCGGGTCCCTGACCTGCCCCTTCCCACGGGCGCTGGCTGCCCCTGGTACAGTCGCTGAGTTGAGTAAAAGGACCACGGAGGAAAAACTCCCTTCCTGGTCTGCCCACAGCAGGATAAAGGGACTGTGCATGACCTTTGGGGCTGTTTAACTGCTGCTCTTCCGTGTTCCCTGAGGCCGAATTCCTCTTTGCCCACTGCCATAAACTCTGCCATTGTTTCTCTGGGCTGATTTCCCCTTTTCTAGCAGTGGGAAATATTTTAGGGTGACTCCGTGCCCTCTTCTTGCATCTGCAGAGGAAGCGGCAGCTCTGGAGTGTCCTGGATGTCTCAGAAAACCAGCTGAGATTTTTGCGCCTCACCATGGGGACTGGCCTCTGCAGCGGGCGGCTGGGACGGCTGCCACTTCGGGCCTTTCATGCGCAGCCAGGGTTTTCATCAGCATTTTTGTGCTTCCCCTCGGTGGGCCCTGGGAGTTGACAATGGCTGAGCTGTATCAGGGGCTGTGGGCTTTTCTGATGCAAATGGTGCCTGCGCCGGAGACCCCACTGGTACAGGGCTGCGCTAGCGCTGCTGGGCTCCTGCTGGCCCCTTCCCCAGCTGGAGCTTTGCCCACAGCTGTGGACCCATCCAGGAGCAGCCGGGAGGGTTGTTCCCAGCCCAGCACCTCTGTGAACCGGACAGAGATTTCATTTTCAGTCTTAAAGGTGTGATATAAATAGAACATATTATTATTATTATTATTATTATGAACACCTTCATCATCTGCCCTGGCAGAGGAACAACTGATTGTAAAAGCTGTCACATGGAGTGGCTCCTCATGTAGCATTAACTGGTCCTGGAGCGGTGGTGCGGGGGGAGCACGCGGTGGTGGGACATGGGCATCGGCTCCCACACCGAAATGCTGCAGCTGCGGGGGCAGCCCGTGCCCGGCCAGGGCAGTGAGGGGGGCTCAGAGCCATGGCTTCTGCCTTTGCCTCTGGTAAGCAGTCACTTGGATAAATTTCTCTGCAACAAAAGGCCATTGGAGCTGTGAATTCAGCTCCAGAAAGCTCTGGTTCATCTCGGTAAGCTCTGAGCATGTGCTGGTGCGCGGCAGCTCCAAAGGGATGGAGCCCCCGTGTTGGGGAGCGCTGGGGGGACACGCGGCTGGGGAAGCTCAGTGATGTGGACCCCCGGCAGCGGAGGGGACGGTCTCCTGGTGTCTGATGTTGGCTGAGAGGCGGTACAGGCTTCTTGCAATGCATGGAGAGAGGATACTGAGCCAGCCGCACCGTGGTCCTCCTTTGACAGCTCTGTCCTCCGGACAAAGGCTTGGCTGAACTGGCGGTGGGGCTTGTCCCACAAAGAAAACACCCTCTGTAGTCTTCAACAGCCATTGCTCGTCTGGCACCACGGTGCAGGGAGGTAACACCAGCCTCTTTGGGCTTGTCGATGCAGCACTCCAGAAAGCTGCGACGAATTCCTGCTTCATTCTGTGAAGGATGTTCTTGGCTGTCCCTGCAGAAAGCAGCGTGCGCCGCAGCGTTGCTGGCTCCATGGGGAGGGTTTACAGCGAGCCCTCCGAGACAAGTGCGATGCTGAAAAATTCAGGTCTTGGCAGTGCTCGTCTCCGTTTTGAGCCAGAGCTGGCTGGGGCTGCGGGAGCCCCTTGTCGAGCAGATCATGGCTCTGCATGCGTATTTGCTTTCCTGGTTTGTAATGTGCTGTTGTTGGATGGAGGGTGCCCATGTGAGGAGGCTCGTTATCGCCCAGAACAGCTAATAAGGAACAAATGAAGATGAACACTCTGTTGGTATAGATGAAACAGCACATTTCAGTCCCCTGCCCGAGAGCTGGGTCTCTGAGTAACAGTGCCAGGCACTTCAAGGGGCTGCCAGCCGATAAGGAAGGGGCTGTATCTGCCCCTGAATTTCAGACAACATCTGAATGGGTTTTATTTTTAAGCTGTTTTCTGGCTTGCTCCAGTTTTCTCACTTTAATCACGAACAGATGCACATAGGTCCTGTTTCTTGCAAACTTGTGTGCCAAGTGGGAGAGTGATTCATGCAGTAAAGGAAGGCTGGGTCTGCAGACACAAAACCTTGGGTGCCTCTGTGTTCAGAAGTGCCAGACTCTGGGTCTCCAGGGTGTCTTGCTGGAATATCTGAAAGGTGGTGAGCACTCAGAATCAATAAAGCTCAAGACCTGGAGCTGAGGAAACTGAGACTGTTGTGGGTATTTTTTTCAATTGTTGTACTCAATGAAAAAGTAATAGATGCAAAAAACAGAAGAATAGAAATTTGCTGCAAACAGAATTTGCTGATTCAGTAGCGACATCTCCAAAGCAAGCTGGAGGTTACCTATGTTTGGAGGACACAGCTCTCCGGCCCCGCTGGGCAGCACTGGCCGTGGGTCTCCAGTGGCCAAGGCCGAGAGCCCTGGCTGCTTCCTGCTGCCGGAGCAGCTGGTGGGTTGAAATACCAGGGAAGGTGCCAGGGGCTGCTCCTGCGCTTTGGAGTTGGAGCAGAAAGTTAATGAATGTGAAGGCAATTTTGATCTCATTAAGAAAATTAGGTTCTTGACCCAGTGCATCCCTTCCATCAGCTCCTCCCACCAGCACAGGGGTCTTTCTTCCCGTGGTCCCAAGTGGTGAGAGCTCGGTTGCTGGCACCGGGGTGGGGGTGGTTCTGGGGGGTGACCAAGGGGCTTGCTCAGCCGCGCATCGGTGTCGAGGAGCAAGGGCTGCGGAGGGGAGCAGTGGGTTGCTAAGATACAGTTTGCTGTGGCAATGTCTGTGCTGAATGGACCCAAAACCACTTCTACAAAAGGAGCATTCCTGGGCTGGGAGGGGGCAGATTTATCTGCAGTGTTTATGTAAAACTGAGGAGCTGCAGGAAGAGGATGTGTGTGGGAACGCTCTCCTCCAGTGTGTGCCGGGGGCCCTGTCCACAGGCAGATGCCCCTGTGTGCGTGGGGGAGAGGGCATGGCTCGGAAAAAGCACCCAGCAAATCCAAGCCTGCAGACCAGTGCTGGATCTCACATCCCGGCTGGTAAACCCACACTGGGCACGGGACTGAGAACAGCCCAAAGGGGAGCTCTGCACTGCTGAGCTTGGTGCTGCTTCGAAAGCGGCGGGAGCTGGGTCCTGGCTGTGCTGCGGGAGCGTCAGCGCTGCCAGTCCTGAGCTGAAGCGGGGTCAGAAATCTCCTGGGACGCAGGGTCGCCCTTGGTCACTGTGCCGCCTTGTGCGCCAGCCCCCATCCCCAGAGCTGGCCAAGGCACCACGGGGACTGGCTCCTTTCCATGCAGGGAACATGACTTTCCCTCTGGGAAGGGGGCCGGGCTCTGCAGAGATCAGGGTCTGATTTTTCTGTGCTGGATCCCAGCTGCTTCCCGTCCTGGTGACTTTGCAGGGACAGAGACCGGGGCTGCGGCTTCTCTTGCTGCTGGGAGCAGGGGTGCAGGTGCCTTTGCTCCCGGGGCTGGCAGCAGCATGGCTGCCTGTAAGAGCTGCAGATGCCTGTAGATGATTTTGCTGTGAATCCAAATGCGTGTCGAATCCCTGGTGCCTGCCCCAGGCCCCGTGAGAGCGGTGGGGGCTGCGGGGGCATGGCCGGGGCTGAGGGTGCCCTGAGCTCTGTGCTGTGGGGTCCCTGTGGGGGCTGCCCTTGGGACCTGCTGTGAGCTGGTGTCAAGGGGAGAGTGCGTGGCCAGTGTCTGGAGCCGGGCAGGATTTGGGATGGCAGCGCATCTCCTCAGCCTGCCCGGTGGGCTCTGGGTGGCCGCAGCCGGGTCTGCTCTCCTGGATGAGTCCCGCAGAGGGCCCCAGGGTGTTTGCGAAGCACCCGCTGTGCAGAGCTGTGCTGGAGGGGCTGTGCCCCCTCTGTGCTGAACATCAGTTGTGAGCCCCCCTGCAGACAAGAGCCAGAGTTGGAACCCCTGTGGAGATTCAGCCTATTCTCCTCTCACGCTTACCCCAGACAGATTCCCATCCTCCTGGAAACATAAGCCACCATCATCCATAATTCATCAGGTGCTGAACTCTATCAGGGAGCCACCTGACACCCGGCCGGGTCCCCCTCCCTCCTGGCAGGGTGGGAACGCGCCGGGGCTGGGGGTCCCGAGGGGCCGGGGCAGGATGCGTGTCCGGTTCCCTTGGCCTCGGGGTGGGTGATCCTTCCTTCAGAGGAGACAGATTCAACAAGGACTCTGGTGTCTCTGCTTCCCCTTTTCATAAATAAACATCTGCTTCTCATCCCTCCAGGAAGTTTAAGCCATTGTAAAGCCAAATATAAAACCGAAACAGTGTTTTTAAGTAGCAATGAGCTGATTGCTCCATTACTGTTTACTGAGGCATCTACAATTGCACACAGAATGCACTTAAAAAAAAAAACACATTATAGGACAATGACTTTAATGCCTGAAATTTGCATCGAAGGTGCGTGAGTGTGTGTGTGTGTTTGTGCGCATGTGTGCAGCAGGAGCTGTGCAGGATCCAGGCTGGGCTCTCTGCCTGCTCTCTGAGAAATCCTGCAGAATATGGAATCATCCCCTCCAATTTACAGCTTGTTCACCAAATCCTGTCACATCTTTTATGCGCCAAAAAGAATCTGTCTGACTTCTTCCAGCACAAATCTAGAGCAAAAGGTAATTCTTTTTTTACCTGCCTTAAATTCTCACAATCCATGTGAGCAAGCTCTCCTGTATAAAGATAGCAAAAGAGGATAAAAAATAGCAGCAGCATTCCCTGTCTTCTCTCAGCCACACCTTTCACCATCAGCAGTGCAGCGGCAGCGTGATGAGCCGTGGGATACAGGCGCAAGTGGCGGAGAGGGATGTGCTGCTCCGCAGTGTCACAGCCCCGGCAGCACAGCTCCAGCTCCTACGTGCCAATGCGTACTAGGGAGGGGGATGCAAACCTCACATTTATTTCCACTCTGCAAAGGGATAAATGTAAGAGCACAAGGACAAAACTTTTGACTCTCATGCCTAAACAAAGGGACTAAATCCTCAGCAAACCAAACTCTGCTGAACCTGGTGGTGTCTGGTCACTGGTCGAAAGCTTGGGTCAACATCCTTTATTTCCAACAGAGCGTTGCATTGTGTGGCAACCTCTTCGGGTCTCCAGTTCTTACTGGAATTAAAGATCTCTGCCTGGCAGAGAGGGTTGGGGTCCTACCCTGCCCCTCCGGGGTGGGACGGGAATTCCTGCTCACCGCTCCCTTCCCGCTCCTCTCTGCAGGCTCGGCGTATTACGATAACGTCCGTCCCTTGGCCTACCCGGACTCGGACGCTGTGCTCATCTGCTTTGACATCAGCCGCCCGGAGACCCTGGACAGTGTGCTCAAGAAGGTGAGTGCCCGATGTGCCTTCCGATGGAGATGGTCTCCTGCAGCGGCCGCCCTGGGGTCCCAGCTCCCTGCGGCTGCCACTGGGGCTCTGGCCCTGTGGCCAAGCCGTGGCTGGCGTGTGTGCTCAGGTGAGGATGGTCGGCTGCTGCCGATCCCTGCGTGGTCTGTGCAGAAAAGCAAGGTATTTCCATTTGAAAGGAGCCCAGTGAACGGTGCAGCTCGTGGTCCCTTGCAGCATGGGGGGGGGGGTGTGTGTCTGTGTGTCCGCACATACAAATGTGGGGACAGAGACAAATGTAGCGCATTTGTTCTGTTTTTCATGAAGACCTTGGGAAGCTGTGTGCACCTCTTGTTAGCAGAACCAGTGCGTGTGCCATGGGTTGCTTGCAGCAGTCGAGACGTGGCCCCTGATGCCTGTTTCCATGCAAGTAGAGAGTTTTGAGTAGAGAGTTTTTTGGCTCTTCCCTCAGTTCAGCATCTGCACAGTAAGAGAGACAGCAATCAGTTCCCTGTGGCTTGACAAGAAGAATAATGAGCTGTGGCACTGAATTTCAAGCTCGTGAATGAAAAAAATGAGATGGCAGAATGCCACTGGCCTGGGCAGCACACAGGGCCCCGAGCACCGGCCACCCCGCAGAGCTGCCTGGCCATGCTCTGCGTGCGCAGCTGAGAGTTTTCTACCAGCAGCTTTGCACCTTTCAGCAAAGCAGATGTTTCCAGGTGTCGGGTCTGTCGGGTCCTGGGGAGCCCCACAGGGCTGGGGGTCTGCTGTGGAGCACCACTGGCTGGTGTCCCAGCAGGTCCCTGCCTGCCACGCTCTGGGGGAGTAGGTGGCTCCCGGGGAGAGGTCCCCAAGCGAGGCTTTACCCCAAAATGGCATCAAGTCCAGCAACTTAGGATGCTGTGCGGGGAGAAGGTAAAAGGCCTCCTGGCCACCCACGTCCCTTGGTCCTGGCTGTTCGCTGCCTCCTTCCATGGAATTCAGGGCGCCCTCACCGCTGTGCGGCAAAGCTGCAGAGAGCTCATGGCGTCTGCATCCTGTCCCAGAGGCAAGTCTTGGCTGGCATCTCGTTTGTGAAGCTCTCTGAGACACTGAGGCGTGAAAAGCGCTATAGAACAGTGATTCCTGTCGCTGCCCTCCCCAGAGAGCCCCGGGCTGCCGGCGCTGGACTGGCCACTGTCTGAACAAGTCACATTGTACTGACTGCCCTCTTGGCCTCTCCACGTTTTGCCAAATGTTGTGCTGAAGCAAGTGCCTCTTACTCAGCTGCTGGGAGGGCTGAGAAGTGGGTCTGTGTCTCAGCAGTGTCCTGGTGAGGGGACAAAGACCCTTCAGATAACGTGGTCAATGGCTCAGTGTTCGTTTCCAAGGCAGGTCCCGGGTACCAGGCATGCCGGGCGGAGGGAGGCGTGTTTCACAGGGACCGAAAGAATTCACTGCTCAGCTTGGGAGTCAGCAGAATAATAATGCAAGCAAATCACTTATACCTTAATGAGATGCAAACCCGTCAATAATTAGCTGGGGTTGGGATTTGTTTATGTCTCTGCACACACTTGGTGTGAGTCCACCCTGCTCAGTGTCTTCCCTGTGCAGCCCCACAGATGCTTTGAGCACTGTTAGGCAATGTTTTTTTGATACGGTGACTTAAAATAAACCCTAAATCACAGGGGATTTCTTAAGTGCTTCTGAGTAGATGCCATGTTTCCTTCGGTGGAGACTTGCAGCCTGTGGAGGTGAGGAAAATTCCTAAGAGACCATGAAGTTGAAATGGGTTTTAGCTTTTGATATAAGGCGAATAAGGAAAATAACACTCCCTATTCAAGCCTCAGGCAAAAATGCTAATTCAGCAGAGGAAATCTTTATTATTGCTGCCCTTCTGATGCCTAGGCTGCTTGTACGGCATGTACAGTTAAAGGGAAGGAGCCATCCGAGAGAACGCAAACAAGCAGCTCTTCATTTCATACAAAGCTGGTTTTCATGGGGTGGTGCCTTCATTCTGACAAGCCTTGATGGTGCAGCCAGGGCTAATCGCTATTTATCATCTGCCTCCTACTCCAGAGACATGAGCTAAGTAACCAGGGTGTGGACATGCTGATGGGGCTGTACAGGGAAGTCACAGGTGATGGTTTTATTTACTGCCATGGACACTTAGCTGCACCCTGGCCATTCATTTTTGGAGCTCTGAAAGGGACCGTAAGTGTGAAGGATGTGGATGTTTGCCCTGGCCTTCTCCTTCCATTGCTTCAACTCTTTATCTGCCTGGCTGTAGCTATGCTTTGACTCTCTTAATGCTTTTGACATGTGGCTCCCAATAATAAGCAAATAATGAGTGTGCTGTGCAGACAGCTCCCCGCTGACCATAGTTCAAGAAGTCCAGTGAGGTTGACCTTTGCAGTCCCAGATGTGTGCACCAGACTGTGCTGTCATTATTTTTCCGCTGTCGTACCCAGGAGGGGTCTCCTCTCCCCTGACCCAGTGCAGGGACCGCGGCTCAGGTTTGCAGGTTTGCAGGGCATGTCTGGAACAAGCGAGCATAAAGTTATCCGAGAGGCGCTCTGGCCATTCCCGCCCTTGCCTGAGGCAGTAATTAAAGTGCCCTGATGAGCTAATCAGTCTCGAAACAGCTGTGACGCCTGTTTGGAAAAGTCACACGCACCAGAGTGCGTGGTCTGAAGCCTGCTTTCCAGCCCGGTCCCGTGAGAGCCTCGTGTTCTATTCCCAACACCAAAGACAGCCGTCCCTGTGCTTCCACCTTCAGCTCAGCCTCCAGAGCTGCTCCCGGCTGCGTCCTCACCGGGAGCCCCTCACCCTGATCGTGGCGACTGCCGTTGCCTGCGCCCGGCCCCTGCTCCTGAAGCCTGGGCTGCAGCCATCGTCCACTGTGGCAGAGGGAAGAGCTGGTTGCTGGTGGGAGCAGGAGAAGCTGGTGGGCTCTGCTGCGGCAGTGGGGAATGGAGGCGCTGGTCGGATGGTGCTGTCTGGTAGGAACTGATGGCATGACTTTCCTAGCCCGTCCTCCCCTCCAGGGCTGGGTGGTCTTGGACGGCGTCTTGGCCTGGTTGGACAGGCTTGGGAGCGACGAGCTGAGACCCTGTGATTGCCTTTGTTGTTCCAGCCTTGACCCTTTTCCAGGCTGCCTGCTGCCAAAATCAACCTGACGTGGAGGTGCCACTGGGCACCCTAAGCACCTTCTCCCTCTTGTCTCCTCTGCAGTGGCAAGGGGAAACGCAGGAGTTCTGCCCCAATGCGAAGATTGTGCTGGTCGGCTGCAAGCTGGACATGCGGACGGACCTGAACACGCTGCGGGAGCTTTCCAAGCAGCGCCTCATCCCTGTGACGCACGAGCAGGTCTGTCTGAGCAGCGTCCTGGGGGCTCGGGGAGGTGAGGAGGGACATTTCTGCAGGACCTGCTAGGGAAGGAAGCTCAGTGGCAAATGACCCACTGTCTTGGTCTGAAGCTGGTTTGATCTTGGCTCATGGACTCTGAGCTGCTCGTGTGTACAGCACTCTTTTCCCAGCTCTGGCAGACCTTGACTTCTTCCTGATGCTCCGCTGAGCAGCCTCCTGCCTAGTATCTGAGCAGTCTTTCCTCAAAGGTGGTGGAGATGCCCGATTTGACAAGTTGGACTGGCGAAAGGGGGGTGTTGTGCTACTGCATCTCCTAGTTCAGTGCAGCTCTTTCTGCTCTGAGTGACTCTCCTGCTGGGGTTCTGTGTTGGGGGAACGCTGTGGCGGGGAGAAGCCACAGCCGGGGGATCTGAGGGGCTGCTGTGGCCATCGGGGACCCAGCTGTGTCCAGGCTGGCCCAGAGACCCTGTCTCGGGTGCGGTGCAGAGGCAGCTGCGCTCTGGGCTGCTCAGTGCCCAGATCCATGTTGCACTTTATATGTTTGCACTTTATTTTCAGAGGTGACAAGTGAACATTGTGAGCGAGCCGCTCCTGGCTCTGCCACGGAGCTCTGACAGGGCTGACGGTGATGTGAAGGGATGCTCCTTGCAGACCCGGTCTCCTAACCTTCTTCCCTTTTCCTCCGCTCTCTGGCCCGCAGGGCAGTGCGCTGGCGCGGCAGATCGGGGCAGTGGCCTACGCAGAGTGCTCCTCCAAGGTCTCAGAGAACAGCGTGCGGGATGTGTTTCACGTCACCACACTTGCCTCCGTCAACAGGGTGCACAAGAACTTGAAGCGCAGCAACTCCAAACGGGGACTGAAGCGGGCGTCACAGATGCCTGGCAGGACGGACTTACTGAGTGACACAGAGATCAGGAAAGACCGAGCCAAGAGCTGCTCCATCATGTGAAAAACAGGCTGTAAATAATGTGTGTGTGTTGTCCATTTTGTACAGTAACTGGCTGAGACAAGGGCACGGTGCTGGCTGCAAGAGCCAGCCCCCCTTTCCAAAGCCTTTCTCTCAGTCTCTAGGGCTGAGCAAAGGTCCCAGCTGCAAACCGGGGCGCATGAGTCGCCCCCACTGTGGAGACTTCTGGGCTGGCTGCTGCTGTGCGGATTGCTTGGGGTGAAGGACCCACTTGACAGAGGAGTATTCAGGTGCTGGAAGGTCTGTGGCTGGGTGAAAAAAAATGCAAAAGGGAGCAATCCTGTGTGTGCCACCTTCCGGTACCCGTGGCCCAGCCCATGTGCAGCGACACGGCACGCACAGCGTGGGGACACGGGCTGTGTGGGACCTGGGCTGGGGAGGGGGGGAGGTGTTGTAGCAGCAGAGTGGGATCAGGAGAAGGTATTCTTCCAATCTTCCTTTAGAAGAGAAATGATGATTGAGGCGGTGCTGCCTTCAGCTGGGTGGGACAGTAAGTCACCACGGAAGGTGCAGGTCTGGGCCAGAGCTGGGAGGGAAGGCACCCAGGAAAGAACCTTAACCTGTCGAGACACCATGGTAGTCCACCTCCTGCAAAGAAAATAGATAGGTGGCTCTTACACAGTATTTTAGATACTTGAACTCCACTTGAAATGCAGCAGAGCGGATCCGGCTCTGAGGGAGAGGTCTATCCCAGTAGATGCATCCTGAAAATTGTTGTTCCCTTCAGCAAGCTCATGTCCCGCTGCCGGCAGCCTGGTCACTCATCAGGCTGCTCCCTGCCACGGGCAGCCATGCGTCCCAAACAGCAGACTGCAATAACTACCCGTATCCTGCTCTCCACCCATTCCCAGCTGCAGATTGTGTTGCATGGTGCCGTGTTTGTCTGATACAGAAAACCAAAAAGATGCTGTGCGTGTCTGCACCCCGTTCCAGCTGCGGCAGCGGGAGGTAAGGTGCCCCCTGCCCCTCTTGCCCCGCTGCACAGCCTCCTCCAACACCTCCCACTGCTTCTGCTGCTGCCCTCTCTAAATGCCTTTGACTACAGTGTTAGCCTTGACTTAATGTCACATAGACACTTTAAGGAAAAAAGAATCTGCTCCATTGCCAGATCCAGCTGTGTCAGTGGGCTACAGAAACAAATAAACATCGTTGGAAAATGAATAGTGCTTGACCCTGTTCGTTTTTATAGTCAAACCAGGCATCCCCTCAAAATGTCGTACTGCCTAACTTCTGTTTGTGTCCTAATGTGTCTCTCTAGCTCTTGAAATACACTCACACATATATTTGAGTGAAAAATGCAGAGGACTTGGCTGCATGTATTCCTTTTGGAGCTGGAACACCTGCCTTGATTAACCTCTCACTCCATCCTGAATCCTTAAACACTGCGGAGCCTTTGCAGGTTGTCTGTGCCCGACCCACCAGTCTGAGCTGGCACAAGCAGCCCAAGTCCTCACTGTGTCAATAGCTGCAAGTTAATGCAGCCTTTGACTTATTTCATGTCTACTCAGGTCTTAGACTTCAGCTGCACCATGAAGGCTCTTTGGGGAATGGGAGCAGCTGAGTTACCAGCATGAGAAAAGCTCAGGCAATGGCTGAGAGCTGCTGTGAGGCTGCAGGAGCGTGAAAATGCCCATCTGCAGTCTGGGAGGAAGGAAACTGAGCAAGGCACGATGCCAAGAGCAGCCTTCAGCATCACTGTACTCTTCTCTTGCTCTGCAGGGTCCCCAGAGCCTTTGCAAATGTTAGTGAACAAAATCGTGTTCCTGCTTGATCAGTAGCAACCAGCGGCTCCCAAGTGTCACTGCTGAGTCCTCTCAACCCGCATTTGTTCTCATCATCCTCGTGAGGTGTAATCACTCTGTCTTCCTTCTCTCCACGTGAGCACAGCAGTATTTGGCAAGCACATCTCCCTTCTATCATCCAGCATCTTTTAGACTTTTGAATCTTATCTGGCAGTCTATACAGATGCGGTTTCTGGTCCACCGGTTAGTTTAAACTCCCAGTGGCTCGTGTTAGGTCACCCTATAAGCAAATCTCTAGCACTGGATGGCAGTTGTCAAACCTGAGCTGTGCTGAGTGTAGGTTTATGAAGGAGCAGCATCCTCACTGGGATGTCAGCTGGGTGCCTGCCCCCCTCCAGCTCCTGCAGGTCTGGAGAGATGCAAGAAACCCAGCAAAGCCTGCGGCTGCACTGCGGGTGTCAGGCTGTCTAACCAGGGTGGCCATAAGCAGGAGGGGTGACGGCTGGTGCCAGAACAGACCAAACAGACAAGCTTGGCAGGAGAGAGAACACCCCATTTGCCTGCAGAGTGGGCTGGGAAGCGGCAGGACTGAGGTGCCAGGGCTGGCTGCTCACCCCACTGCCAGGAGCTGCAGCACAAACCCTCCCCTCCCGGGCTTCAGAGGAGACGCTGCTGCTGACAGCGTCGGGATGGTCCTCGACAGGGACAGGCTGGAGCGTCCCCACAGCTCCCTGCAATGCTCTCCTGTTTCCCTGGGGCATCGGTGTGGAAAGATAACTTGGCTGTTGGCTCTGCTGCAACCACAATGGTGCCTCCCGTGCTGCTGCTGCTGATTTTCTTTTTGTACGCAGAACTTCCCAGGCTCTTCCTGCTCAAATGGCCCTCGGGGATGGATTGTGGCAGTGTAAAGACACATATCCCATCAGCAGCTCTGGAAGAACGAGTCAGAATTAACAGCAACCAAAACCTCTCAAGAGGCTAAGGCAAGTGAAACAGCCTCCAAGACCATTTATCATGAAGTATCTGAGCTGGATCCTTGCGCAGGGTGAAGTAGAGATGTTAAAGCCCATGGGGGCAAGCCCTTACATCCTCAGTTTCCATCAGCAGGCTCCTTTCTTGCAGGCACATGAGCATTTTTGCTGCTGGGTCATCGCTGACAAGCAAAGCTTTATAGATCAAAAGTACCAGGCAGGAAAGAGCCTGACCTCTGTGAATCAGGGATGGGGCTGGGAGGGCAGAGGGCGGTGGGAGCCGGCCGTAATCACAGCTTTCAGACAGCAGCCCGTCTTTCCACAGCTGCAGAAATGTGGAGAAGGAAGGATGCCAGTGGTCCTTCTCACCTTGTGGCAAGCAGTCAATACTCTGCTGCCACCTCTACAGCGTGTCCAGTGCCTCTTTACCGCCTAAGTGGGAGGGAGCGGGGAGAAGAAGTGTGGGGCTGTAGTAGGGGTGCACGAGAGCATTTAGAGGGAGCCTGAGCCCCTCGACTCCCCCAGTGCTGCTGCTGTCTGCAGGCACTGTGTTTTTAGAGCACTGCAAAGGCTGCACAGGCGAGTGCCTGAATGTGTTACACCGGACAGAAGGGACTAATCTCATGGGTCATCCATCAGCTCTTGCCCCTGTGCTTTGGAGTGGGATGGGGGAGCAGCATCCACCCCCACTGCTCCGAAGCAGCCTCAGCAGGAGCAACTCAGGCTTATTTCTGCACTTGGAAGCGATGGTGGGGCTGTGGTGGCGACGCCATCCCCTGCGAGCTGTGACAAAGGGACAGCATGAAGCTTCCCGGGATCTGTCCTGAGGGGCCACAGCTGAGAGCGGGGCTGTGCAGGGCAGCTTCCCTCCACCAAGGCTTCAACCACATGCATCGCCAGTGTTTGTGCAGCATGACAGACTAAACTGCCCAAAATAAGCCTCCTTGTGGAGACGTGGGGGCCACAGCATCACCTGCTTCAATTTACGGAGCTGTTTCCAGCGTGCTGGATGCCACGCTGGTGTGGGCACAGTGTTTACAGTGCTGTCAAGACTGGAGAAAACAGAACAAATGTGCCGATGAAGACTTGCAGCTCAGAAGCAGTGGGCTGCACGAACAAGGTTTGTTACAGTCGGGGCAATCTACAGTGCCCACCCTCGCAAGATCCCCCCAAGGGGGGGAAGGAGGACATGAAACTCAGAATTGCCTCTGCAAAGCGGCAGCTGTATTATATATGGTCTTCCCTCTGCTTTGCACAAGACACGTTCAGGTGACATCTCCCAGGTGAAGCTGCAGTGCCAGAGAAGCAGCTGGTGTTTGGGGTTACACAAAAGTGACAGTATCTTTCTTGAGAGCTTCTGGTTCTGGTTTTGTGTGTTTATTTTCTGTACTGAAGGGAAATGTCCTTTCTATCCCCCCGCCCCGCTCTCCTCACTATAGCACTAACTAGCTGGAAGCCTGTGGTATGAAAATAATGATATTGGAATGAAAGTAATTTGTGCCCAGCTGCTTCTAGAACAGCCAAAAAAGACTAAAATGAAAAAACATGTATTCTGGCAGAGCGAGTAGGACCAGAGCTCAGATGCAGACCTTGCCGGAGCAGAGCAAGTCACAGAAACGTACAGCCCGCTAGAAACTAATGAAACTCAAAATGTAGATGCTGCCACGGCTGAACTGAACCCAAAACATGCATCTGCCACGCTCATATACAACCCCGACATCAACCGTTTGAAGCCTTCTTTGAAGGCTTGGGCTTGTGCCTTTGGAGTGGGATCGAATTCTGGGCAAATGAGCGTCCCGTCCCCTTCTCGCCCCCGAAGAGGGCTGTAGGGGCTGCTCTTTGCAGACACCATTCAGCCTGCAGCTTAATATTCTCGCATTTGCTTCTCCACCAGCTTGCTTGACTATAAAGAGTATTTGGACTCCCACAGTGGTTCATTTAACCAGACTTTTCAAAGGAATTCCTCTCCTTCTCCCTCACTCTCCTTCTCTGCAGAGGAATAAACAAGATAAAACAGGAAGCAAAATCAAAAGAAGTAGAGAAAAGGAAAAAAAAAGTGAAGGAGAGAAGGAGAGCTACAGACACAGAACAGACCAAATAAAACCATTGTTGGGTCCCTGCTCCTCCAAGCCAAGCAACCAGCCTGCCTGGGAGCAGTTTGAGAGGTTTCTTTTGGATATATAAAAGGGAGTAGATGGCTCCAGTAGGCGTGAGGAGGGCAGGACCAGTGCTGACCGTGAGCTGGACGACCTCACGGTCGGGTGGGGAGGGGGATAGCTTAGGAGCTGGAATATGCCAGACTCCTGGAGGAAATCAGGTTCCCTGAAAGACTCAAATCACCGAAGCTGCTTCTGGTCTAAATGACAGCCCAGAGAGCTCTTGGTCAGCTGGGGGAGCTGGACCTTGTGAGAGCTGGCTCTTACACGGCTCCCTCGATGAACACCAGCTTCACACCTCACCCGCTCGCCCAGTGCAGACCTTGGGCTCACGGCGCGGAGCCACGGGAGACCCCAGCGCATGCTGCAGGACAGTGGCCACCAGCCACCCCGGGGGTCTCTGACACAGGGGGGAGGATTCCGCAGAGGAGTCAGCACCGAACAGAGAGAAACAAAAACAAGCAGATGTAAGAAGTGGAACTGACACATGAAAGACATAGCAAGTGAGGAGGACTTGAGGCCCCTAATTAGTGCCTGCAGAAAAATTAATGAGCAACACTGCCAGTGCAGGTGTCCTGCCTAAAAAAGCATTCCATATCCACAGGGTATGATGAGCAGAGAGCTGTCTGGGACAGACAGCCCCGACAGTCTGGATCACGGCAGAAAAACGTTCTTGTCCTGAGAGTGGTGACTTGATAATTCTCTTAAAGCCCAGATCCCTCCCAGGAGGGCTCTGCACCAGCTGCTTCTGCAAGGACGGAGCTCCACCACAGGAGCTGCAGCTTCTAATGCCCGCCAGGGGAGGACACATTCCGGGAAGGACAAGGTCTGACACCCGGGCTGCGTGGACCTGTGGACTGGGGCACAGAGGGATGGCTCAGGTGATTGAGGAGCAAGAACTGGCAGCTGCTGGATCCCACACTCCCGTGACTAACTGCAGTAATTGCAGGGCCAGGGAGGAATGGGTGCCTCTTGCCAGCCTGCATTAGTAACCTCGGCTGCCTGCCCATCTCCACAGCAGGTCTGTTTTCCTGTTGGGGTGGTTTATGCATAGCCACAGTATCTAGGAGTAAATTAACTTCCTCACAAAATATATTTATACCCTGTATACGTAACTGTCTCATTGCTCTTGTCATTAGGATCTTACTGCAGGGAACAGTGACAGCTCAGAAAAATAAGGCCAATTAGGTCTGCTAAAGAAAAGGCAAGATCCCACCTGTAGGAAAGGAGAGGACATCTATATCAACAAATGGCCCGTAACTATTAACTTCCTGTTACTGAGAACACCTGAGAGGTAAATGGGTTCCTTGCTCCTCATTATGTATCACTACTTTATATTACTGAGCATCAATATTGATCTCTGGGATTTTCACAGTCCCAAGCCTGTAAATGAATTAGTGTGTGCACCAGTATACACGGAAACAGGCCCTGTCCCCAAAAGCAATCCTCTTTTGTAAATGTGTAGAGACTTGGAGGAATTTTATGCTGTTAACAGAATTCTGAGGGTCTAGTCTTTCCTGACGGCTCTGGGTGAATGTTGTCCTCTGGAGTCTTCTGTGGCAGCACAGAGATGGATCCTTTAATTTGTTCTTGGAGCTGTGGGAACACAGGTAAGTCAAAGGTGCTTAACACTGCCAAGGAACAGAGGGGAGTTTCATCATGTACTGATGGATGAAGGAGGAGCTGCAGGGAGAAAATCTGATTTCAGGTCACGAGCATGTGTACAGCAGAGCCAGAAGAAACTCTGTCCCCAGAGTCAGCCCTCCCCAGCCCAGCCCAGCACCCTGCGGTTTCTCACTCCCGCGTGTGGCTGAGCCTGGACTGTGTCCCCAGACCCCAGCAGGTGCCACCAGGACCATGTCCCCAGACCCCAGCAGGTGCCAGCGTGCAGCTGGGCCAGCGAGGCTGGGACAGGGGAATTTTAGGCTGATCAGTGGCAGTGCTTGTCGGGGAGCCCTGAGCTCCACCAGACTGTCTGCAGACATTCCTTGGAGCACGGACCGGGCACTGGGGTGGCCCTGCTCCTCCCACCGGAGTTCTGCAGAGCTGGAAGCCTGTGGCTCGCCCCAGGGACAGACCCAGCACTTGGCCACTGCACCCACAGGTTCCCAGGGCTTCATCACTGAAGCACTTCTACCAGGCACAGGACGCTGCTTCTCTTGTCTCACGGTATAAGACTGGCAGGTATATAAATAGTTAATTATTGCAAGTAATGGGAAGCCTGATGTAGGAAGTCTGGGAGCAGGGAGCTGCCTAGGTCCCTCCCGCGCAGGGGGCAGAGCGCATCCCCTCCGGATACCAGCCCTTGGCTGCCGATGGGCAAAGGCTGCGAGTTCTCTCTCACGCTGAGAAGAGCGCGGTTGGGAGAGCTGGACTCATTCACAACAGCCCTATTGTCCGCAGCGCCCAAGCCCAGGCTGCCGGAGCTAATTAGCATGTAGAAATCAGCATTCTTGCTCTATCCCTAACGTCACCCCGGGAGGAGGGACACTGCAGAGCAGCTTCCCAGCGCTGTCCCTGCCCCCAGCCGGGAGCCAGGTCTTTTCTCCCTGCCTTTGTGCGGCGTTTCTCAGATTTTTCCCCCTAGTGCAGCACAGGAGCTCCTTAGGCACACCAGAAGCAGGTTGATTAGGACAAGCTGCTGGTGCACCAGGGAGGGGGGGCGTCACCGAGCTGCTCCCCAGACACCTGACACGTACTGCAGCCAGCCGTGCAAGTGGGGAGCATCTACCCCTTGTTTTCCCTTTGTCAGTCCACTACTGCTGACGCCCCAACTCTTATCGGACATCAGAAGGGCTGCTGTAGTCTGCCAAATATGTTTCTCTTTTATCCTAACTGCATTCTGCTTATTAGCCTCTGCTGGGGACACAGAGATCCCAGAACAGTTGAAAAAGCATCCCAGCACCTATATGGTGGATTCAGAAGCTGGCAAGGTCACAAGAAAAGCACAGCTGCAGGTTTCCATAGGATTTCTACTTCCTAGGAAGACTGAAAACAGGGAATTTAGGAAGAAAAAAAATTTTTTTTTCCAAAAAGAAAACCTCCTAAACCTCCACAAGCCACTAAGAAACTTGCAGCTCCATTTAAGCATTAGGCTGGTATTTTATCTAATTCCGAACGTCTCCATTCCCTTTACCAACCACCTCCCACAAGGGCCCAAAAGAGCTGGAAGGACACATGACAGCTCGTGGAGAGCCTGTGCTGCAGCCCGCCTATTTAATAAGTCAGAGCAGCTGCAAGACATTTTAATTGCAAAATCAGGTGATACTGATTTTCTTATAAACTCAAATAACAGGGTTCCTATGGGTTTACAAATACTTTGATCATCATCATTTGAGTTCCAGACAACTCTGGGCTGAATCTTAAGTTTTCTGTCTAAAACACAGTATTTTTTGAGGAATTCCCAAAAACAGCAGCCTATCTCTCCATTGAAAAGCAATGGAAATCAGCTGCCTTCCGCATCAACAGATGTGCTGCGTCCACAAGCCCTTTTCCAGGAGCACCTTCTTTGCTGTTCATAAGCTCTCAAAGTATCTTTCTTTTACCAAAGCTCCAAGGGACTACCAATATGGCTCATAATAATAAAAAACTATTTTTCTCCTACAGAAAAAGCAGCAAGGTGTTATGAACAATCAACAAAGAGGTGTTTTGATCCATCTTGTTTGGACTAGTAAAGAAAAGGTCCTAAGGACAATTAAGGGTATATTCCTGACACACAAAACCACCAAACTTCCTAATAGTGTGTCAGCTGGTATGGTAAGTCAAAACCCATAATTCTGTCTGACACCCACAGCCCAACTGCTTTAGGAAGCCCTAAATAAAAAATAATGGATATTTCCTTCAACATTAAGGACCTATGATGCACATTGTGCATCTCAATCTGACTCTAAGTAATAGTGAAAATAGAGATTCCAAAGGGAAAGAGTTAAATCACTGGATTAAACACCAGACATATAATTAAATCTGACACAATGTAGAAATTGAAAACAATTATTGGATTATAAAGACACCGTGCATGAGTCACCAGGAAAGACACTACCGGAAAATGGTAGTAAATGGTAGGGATGTCATTTGTTTTGTGAATTACTAAAGAATTTTGAAGGAGAACACGAAAAGAAACTCTGATGTACATTGGATTTCTGAGGCTCAAAATGTTGCACTGTTTCTTGGTACAATACAGGATGGTTCCAGACCCCATGTGGCTGTGAACAGGCCAAAATGGTATGTTCGCTTTCAGAAACCAACCTGAATTTTACCATTATTTTCAGTTAGGCCTAAGAATGAGCCCTAAGGGTGCGATGGCTTGCCCAGCAGCCAATTCTGCAGCAAAGAAATGGCATGGGTTTGTCCAGAGTTAAGTTGGCATTGTTCAAATGAAACTCTGCTTTAAAAGCTAAATATCAGTGAGTTAACAGATCAGTATCTGCCATTATCTGACACAAATATGTTAAATACAGCTCTAAAAATCATTTAGGAATGTAACATACTGGAAATATTTCTCTCGTGAAATTTCACTATTTCCATAGACTTTGGAAAAGGTGTTATTGTAAAGACACTGATTCAACAATTGGGGCTCGTTAAAAGATGTCTCTGCCATTTTCAAGAGGGTTATTTTTTTTTAACAGTTCTGGACACTCACTGAAAGAGATTATAAATATAACAGGTTCCTTGAGGTTGAGATTAAGTGCAGTTAATGAATAATCACATTCCAGGGCGGTAATGGGTTTTATCTGCAGGGCCCCAGTCACTTGATAATTTCTTGTACAGCAACATTTTTCTGGCTCATGCCTAGAATGTGAATTTCAATGTCAGAGCAGCTCTTGAGCTGCCACATGCGCTCGGGTTCATTCTCTGTCTGTGCACCCAGTGCAACTCATCCTGTGCAATTAATTGTACAGGATTTAAGTTTGGCCACAAAAGCCGTGCAAGGTATTTCTCTGCTGTGAAAGGCAGAGGGAAAAAAAAAGCAACTCTCCGTGGTCAGTCTGGATGGGAACGAATATGACCTTAAGGTTTGCTTTGATAAGCCCATGTTACTCTGGAAGCCCTCTGAGACCTCTTCTAATGGTGAAGTCCATCACCAAGAGACTCAGAGCAAAGCTGTTGTGAGCTTCATCAGGACTCTAAGTTTTCCTCAAGGACGAGTTTATGGTCTCTGGAACAAGCTCAGGTGATCTTTACTTCTGAAAAGAAAAAATAAAGAAGATGCCAATTTAAGTCAAAGAAAAGAGCTTGAGGTAAAGGTTCCTCGAACTGTCTGAACCCTGCCTTGGTGCTCCTGCTGACCGGGACACCGAGGTCCTCCTCGGGCTGACACTGCCACCAGCCCAGCGAGCGGCAGCCGGGCGGTGAGTGCCGCCGAGGACAGGGCAGGGGGACGGGGTCAGAGCAGCTCCCGACCCCTCGGCAGGGGCCAGTGAAATGTCTGTGCTGGCAGCAGTGGGTCATCTGCTCTGCAACAGCCCTTCCAATCAGTTTGTTGATGAGAGAGAATTAATCAGTATAAGTGAGAATGGCAAGAACCATAATAAAACTCTTCTGATTCCAAGTTGGGTTTTAAGTGGTAATTAATGAGCACCTTCCAAGGCAGGATAATGTTACAGTGACCATTTCCTGTCAGCAATCCCATCTTCACTAATTAATCTGGTATTTAGTGTAATAGTATTGACCATAATGAACTTACATTATTGAAAAGAAATATATCAAGCTTTTATTAATTATTAATAGCATCTTCCTGGTGTATTATTTTAATAAAGTTCCATGACCTGTAAGATTAACAATGAGAGGACCCAAGGGAAAAGGAAGAATGGATGCTCAAATAGAAAGAAATGAAAAGCATTTGAAGAATTGATGTCTTCTGTTTCAATTTACTTTCAGGCTCCTGAACTTTATGCCTCTTTATGAAGTCTTAAAGTCTTTCCAGATTTGACCACTAAGTTAGGGTCCCATTGCATTAGGAGGAGAGGCTACAGTGGGACTGCTGAGTTGCAGCACACCTAACGTCTATTTGAATATAAAATGTCTTTTTTGCTTCTGACAGTGAAGCGAAACTCACACAAACTCTTCAAAGGAAAATCTCTCACAGCTCACATGCAGTCAGTTGTTCCCTCTGACATCACACACACACAGCTCTTTATGGCAGATCCTATGTTTTAAGCACGCTATTCTCTCAGTACAAGAATGCATTTGCCTTCAGTATATTTTGTAATGTTTATATCCACTTCCAGACTGTTTAGACCTCCACCCTTCCAGGAATGAAATGAGATCATTTGCTCCAAAACCATCAACCTCACATCTTTTGCTCTGATTTGACCTTGCAATCTCCAAACTCTGTTATTTAATGATGTATTTTTCAGTAGGGGCAGTGTGAGCAGATGCCCATACGGTTCTGGACACATGCATTACTGTAGGTTTTTATTAGTCCAATTATTACAATGCCTGGACAAATCAGTTTTGTTATGCAGTGTACCAGTTTTTCAATTTTTGTGTGGCAAAGTGTGTATGTTTTATAAAAGCACATTATTGTTATTTCTTTGGAACTCTGTGGTCTCCAGGTGAAGGTAATAGTGCCTTGATTTTTCCCTGCTTGGTGTGTGTAACATCTATGGTTGTTGCTCTACCTCTATTAGGCATTCTGCCTTTTTTGGAGCACTAGTGCACTTTTGAATTAAACATTACCAATTTTAAAATATGCAAGTGTCCAGGTTCCCTTAAGCTAAGACATCTGAAAAACCATCATGTTTTCAGCAGCCACTGGCCCCCTGCCTTGCAAAGCAGCATTTTCTCAGTTATTCTGCTCCGCTTTGCCCCTTTGCAAGGATTGTGTCAGGAAACGTCGCGTTTCAGCTCTGCCCTTTGCTCACTGCCTGAACGATCCGATTTCCTTTGGCCAGAGCGTTATCTCATTATGTACAAATTGACTACATACTGCTGTTTAAGGGACAGACATACAGTGCTTTTACAAGGGGTAAACAATCTGGAAATGTTGAATTCCCATAAGTATTTAAAAGAATCAACATGAAGACAGGAAAACAAACGATCCAGCACAGAACACAGAGATGCCTCACGCTCAGCTGCCCATGGGCTCACCAGTGAGAAACAGATAATTACCAAAAATCTTTGTCTCTATAAAATATTTCACAAGTAACAGGAGAAAATAATCTCTGACAGATCCAAGCAAAACACTGATGTCCGTGTCCCCAGTGCACAAATACCTGCACCCTCTCACAGGGTCTCCATCTCCATCCAAAGATAGACCTGTCACATTCCGCAGAGTGGCACCGATGCAAACCTTTGTACCCAACAAGCGTGTTCAGTCTTTGACACTCAAGCAGGAAACAGCCAAGGCATGACTTTTCCTCCCTGTCAGCCTCCCAGTTTGTATTTCATTGGCATTTCTCAACACACTCCAAGCAAATTATTCAACAAGCCAGAAACCTGTGGAGAGAGGGCGTATGAAACACCTCTCTCGCCAGGGGACCATCGATAACATCCCATGTGGATCGATGAATATTTTCCATTAGTGTCAGTCAGCCTGTGATGAGGAATGGAAGGAGAACAAGGATATTGAAATTATTTTCTCAAGCAGTGTGTGACACAGAGCATTGCCGAAGGGCTGTCGCCTCGCTCGACCGACTCACCGGGGCACAGCAGCGCAAAGATAGTGCAAGGCCTGGGCCCTGTTTCGAGAGTCCAAAGGGTCAGAGAAAAAACTTACTGCACCATTTCCTCCAGATATTTTGATTTGAAATCCTAGTAAGTTACTCATCCTGGCCTCAGGTTAACACATTCATGTATCAGCTGCCACCGTTCCTATTTAACAAGATCACAGGAATGAGAAATGGAAAACCTGAGGACTTCATTCTAACATGTGCTAATTCCTGCTTATGATTCTCTGACATAAAACCACATCTGTAACCCATCCAAGCCTTTGTTATTCTACAGGAGAGCCGTCATGCAAATGTAATTCAGACCTGATTTGAACACGCGCAGTCACCTTTGCTGCTGTGGCAGGATGGTGCCTCCCAGCGTCCCCGCACCCACCAGCGGTGCCTGCGCTTTGGGGGCAGCTGCACGGAGACATTCCTGCTGCAGAGAGATGATGGGGTGACGCGGAGCAAGCGCAGGCTGATCCGCAGAGCACAAAGCACCCTCTCTGCAGCACAAGGCAGTTCTGAAAACATGTTAGCGATTCAGAGGTCAATATTTATTATTGGTGATCAGCACAGCAAAGTACAGGCAGCAAAAATCACAGATGGAGAACTCAGAATTATTTGCCTGTGAGTTGTTTGCTTTATCTCTTTAGTTTGTAACAGAACAGCCTTTTTAGCAGTTTCCAAGTGTAACAAGCATCAATAGCGTGCCTTGGTCAAAATGCAAGAAAATATAACTGAAGTCAGGCCTCCTGCTGCGTCCCACTCATATGGGATCCCTGATAAGCTTTAATTACAGATTTGACCTCGGTCTTTGTCTGAAGAAGGAATATAAGTATGAGATGCTGTGTAATTGGTGTCAGAAGTCATTTCATTCATTAAATGTCTACATGAGGAACCTTCTTCAGTTCCTGATTTTGCCAAGTGGGCTTTAAGGAAATTAAAATCCTAGTTTTTGTAATCAACCTTATAGCCAGTTGGGTGATAATTAATGAATGTATCTAACATCATTAAGCCAGTATGTATTCCTCTGCATGGCTAGTCAGCATTAACCGTAACGGTGGCATAAAGAATAGCACTGGAGCATTTGAGCAGGAGCTGCAGGAACAAGGAGAGAGTGGAGGGCTGCAGGAACCCTGTGGACTGGAAAACAGCCAGCGCTTTCTGCTGATCAAGAGGCAGCGTCCTCCAGGATGTACCCAAATCACTGAATTTGTTCGCAGGTGTCAGTGGCCCCTGCTGCTGACCATTGCAAAACCATGAATTTATCCTTACAAACCATCCCAAAGGTCAGGAAATACAAGTGAGAATGGATGCACATAAGGATGTGCTCAGAGTTAAAAGAAGAATTAGCGTAAGAATTAGAAACAAAATTAATTATTTTTTTTCCCCACACAATTGAAGTCCTCCTCGCGAAGATAAAGCTGGTTTCAGCATGAGATTTTCAGGAACTTGCCCGAGACCTTTGGAAAGCCCACAGAGATAACAGTGAAGGGTGGTGTAACAACCTGAGCCGCGTCCCAGGGATGTGCTGTTCACCAGACCCATCTCATTGTACCCCCAGCTTGTAGGATGCACCCGGGTGCAGCCGGGACGTCCCGCAGTGCCGTGTCTGTGCAAGTCTCCTCTCTGCTCTCTGGGGAGCAGCCCATCTGAAACCCCAGGGAACAGGAATGGACAGTGCCTTTTCTCCACCCATTGTGCTCAGCAGCAGCGCAGATGTTCCTCCAGCCCCGAGTGTCTGCTCCCAGCGAGCACAGAGCACAGTCTCAAAGGGTTGCCTGTAATTCATTAAACCAGGAGGTGTGCTATTGGATCTGACAATCAGGAACAACATGGTGATTGTTTTTATACAGTAGCTTGGAAGTGAGCTAAATCAAAGAGAATTCTGACATAGATGAGGTGATCCCTGAGATAATTACTGAGTATACCGAACAGAGTACTGTTTACCTACATATTAATGTGTCTACCCATATATTTATCTGTGAGACTATCAGATACTCACACTGCCCTCTGCTTCTTCTAGGTTTGTGCCTGACAGTTAATGTTTGCTCATTATGCAGTTTCTCAAGCTGGGCTTTTACCTTTCCACCCAGCCTACCCTAGGACTTAATTCTGGAGCTAAGGTCTCTAATTAGCTAGCGGTAATTTGACATTTACATTAAAAATGCCTCATTTTCTATCAGGAAAAAAAAACATTTCTATTCCATTCTAGTGGCAGGAAAGCTCTGCAGGCAAAGATGGGCATTGCTGAGGTTCCCATTCTCGCAATTCATTTCATGGCCTCTTTTGGGGAGGGGGGGAGGTTCACTGCCATTACCCCCGACAGCCAGGGCTTTCACTCCTGGAAAATGGCAAGTTCAGAGACACCAACCTGGCTGCCACCCCCAGGAGCGGGGTCGTTGCTCAGCAGCAGCTCTGGCAGCTTCAGCAAAAAGCCCAATCTTACTCCAAGGTTTCTTCCTGCTCTCACCTCTCCAGCACACAGCTCCCCGAGCTGCAGGAGTGAAGCAGCCCCTAACGCAGCCAGCGCTGGCAACTCAGCACCGCGTGAAGGAGCCAGCTCTGAGCAGCAGGAGTGCAGTGCAGTGCTGTGCACCAACACCAGCCTGAGCTGAAATGGTGCTGTTATCTAGCTTACAAACTGCATTTCAGCCAGATTCATTAGCAGGACACAGCCACATGCCGATAGCTTTTCTATCTTTGGCTCTCCATTCGATTTGTGAGGGCTTTCTTCTCAGTAAAACCTGGCACAATGTGACACGTCCAACTTCCCAGCCTAATACAGACCCGCTACAGCATACCCTGACAGCACTTCACCCACTGTAAGTTTGGTACCACCCCTTCAAATCTTGAATGGAGCCCACGGACAAACCAGCCACAGCCTCCACTCGAGTCCAGCTAGGAGAATCATCCCCAGCTCCAGGACAGGGCAGTGGTGTGAGTCTCTGGTGCAGATGTGTCTTCATCAGCTTGCCTGGAAACAGCATGGAAACACTGTGAACTGACTGCTGTACACATCTGCAAGGTGCACGCATGGAAACTCTTTGGTAATGATGCAGCATTAGTATTTATGGGCATTTTGGTTCACAGGGAAGAGAATTTAGAGGTTGCTTGAGAGATGGCCCAACAGGCACAGTCTCAGTTTTCATTACCTGATAAATCCACAGCATCCAGGAATCTGTTTGCTGCGTGGATTGTGACTGACAGAAACAGAAAGGACTGTAACGAGCGTGAGTGTACAGGTGATGTGCCCACCCTGTCTGACGGACCCAGGAACCCATGCATGGTGGGCACAGCAGCCAGGACGACCACCAGCACTCCAGAGGCAGCAGAATCAGCCATGCACCCCAACAGCAGCCGTGTTCAGCAGGTACAGGGAAGCCAGCTCTCATTGTTGGGTACCATCCCCACAGGGAACTGGAAGGAAAGAACCATTTCACTGTGCAGCTTGGTCCAACTGAGCCCGGTCTTTTTGTGCTTTTCATCCAGGAATTTGGTACTGATCAGGGAAGGAGAAATAAAACAAACCACCAACCAGTCAGACCAAAGTTTGCTTTTCACAGAAAGAACTTGTCAAATCTCCGTACAACTCAGTACACCGTTTCAAAGCCTGCAATAACCAGACTTGCAGCTCATGAAAAAAAAAAAAAAAATGAAATCCCAGCAAGTTTCTCCTGCAACCTTTTGACTTCAAACAGCAACTTCGGTACTGGAGTTGTTCAACTGCAGGTGGGCAGCATTTCACCTCAACACCAAAAATCCATGTCAAGCCAGATGCCCATCTTGAGTTGCATTCAGAACTCCTGCCTCTCAGGGCTAAGCCTAGCTATTTAGCGGGCACAGCAGCGAAAAATGTAGAAGGAAGAGCCTGGTTACTGATTTGACCAGGTACGTGAAGATATGATTGCTTTGCATCCTGCTTTAGGGAAAAAGACTGTATTCTAAAAATTTGAACTTTACAGTAAATCATCTCCTGAAAGCTTTTTTTTTTTTAATTAGATGTTGCAGCAGCAGCACTCAACACACGAATAAATCACAGCCTGCAGAATCTGCCCTCCCTCATGTGCCTGTGAAGATAAGTACCTGTTGCCTGCCAAATACTATCATTCCGACATTCTCCACATTAAAGGCTCAGAGCCTGATGAGCTGTGAACCTGTTTGCTCCACAGCAGAACAAGGAACTGCTTTGGAGAAGTGCTCTTTACATCAAAGAAACAAGCAAACAAGAATTGATGCTTTTCAAGTCTCAGCTAAGGCTTATGAGCTGCTGGTAGGCACATTAATAAATAGCACATCCTTTCAAATAGAGAGGAACCAGTGTCTGATGTGTGTGTGACTGGAGAGCAGCTGTGCCACCCTCCTCTAGTCTGTAACCTCCTGGTAACACACTGGTCCAAGGTGACAACTACCTGCCTCAGATCCTGGCCCTTTCATAGACTGCAAGGAATAAAAATTCATCTTCAGCCCTCACCTTGCTGCTACCCAGCCGTGAGCTGCGACTGAAGGTGGACTGTCCCCAGGCTTTGGGCAAAAGGCAAAGCAAGAGACACTCTGTCGTTCCTGCCCAGGGCGGGATGGAGAGATCAGTTCACACACAAATGCTTGGAAGGACTGTCAGCACCAACTGCTTCTCTGCTTTCCTTAAGCTCTCCTTCACTCAGACCATTGCTTGTGGAAGAGGTGGCTGAGGATCAATCAGCCTTCTTTGTGTGTTGGCATCTACTGTGTGTTGGCTGTTCTATCTATGGCAGCGGCCCAAGAATCAGATGGGCAGCACAAGTGACAATCCACAGTTTTGCTTTGCTCCAGCAGCTTTTACAGGATACGGTCACGCTGCCACTGCAGAAATCAAGATTTCTTGACCTTTGGACAACACGCTGCTGTGCTTCCTGGGTGAATGACTTGTTAAAGCGAAGACCTGGTGTGCGGGCATTCTTACACGAGACCAACACGGCACCTTCCAAACCCACCCCTGAACTGCAGAAGAGTCTCCAGCTGCCACTGGCACCCAGAAGAGCCGAGCCTGTTCCCTGCCCCGCGCATCCCCCACCACAAGAACGAGTCTCACAATCCCTTCAGAAAAGCCCTTCTCACCCCTTTCTGGGGAGGTGACTGATCTTACTGTCTATTCAAGAAAATTTATCACCTATAACTTCAAACAATTAACATTATATCAAATTCATCTTCTTCAGCAGACTCTGCTTTGAGCCAAGCCAGATGCTTAACACACATCTTCAGCAAAGGCCGGCGCGCAGTGCAACTTGCAGTAAAGAATCCCTGCACAAAACCTGGGGAGTCTGAACAGCCCTTTTTCAGCCTCAGGATCACAGTTAAGATTCTAGAGGAGAGCCAGCAAACACCCAGAACAATGAGGGAGAGGAGGACAGAGCCCATTCCTTCACTGATCGCCTCAGCTCGCATCATCTGTCCTGTGAACCAGGTGAGTTCATGGGCATTTTCTACCAAGATGGATTTTATACTTTATGCACAAGGTTTTTATTCATAATATCAGCAAAATAAAACTGTCACCAGATCCAAGATGAAAACAATCCAGCAAATCACCAAGAATAATTATAGGAACATACTGAATATTTCTTTGATTTACCATTAACTCCAGTAATGAGTCAGACAAGTGTTCTAATTGCATCCATGAATAAGCTGCTCTCTTATAAATGGCTTCAGATCTGCAAGGAAAACTCTCAGGGTATGGATCCAAATGCAGAGGGAGGATTTTAAAGAGTAAACTACTTCAGCAAAAAGCAACACACGTAGTCATTGCTGCTCTTCAGCATTATTAGTAGGTCAGGTACCGAAATACGTGCAACTTTACAGAATTCAAAAGGAACACTACTTCAAATTTAAGGCACCCACAGAAAAGCCAGCCTAAGGCAGAAGAATAAAGTTGTTGCAAAATATACCTTTGCTGAACAAAGCCCTACTGTCCCAAGCCGTCATCAAGCCCTTGTCAGTCTCCTTTCACAGGGAAGGAGCAGTTGGTCCCTGTCTCAGGCTGGGACGCCACCAGCCTCTACACAAAGATGCTCCTGATTTACCTAGGACCAGAAACAACTCAAAGTAGGGGCAGTGATATCTAGCCTCAAGGAGAAAGAGGAGAGGAGAAAAGGATCAGTCATATCTGATTGAGATCCACCATTCCATGTGGTTGCTGCAGGACTGACCCTTGTTGTCTGGGCAGAGCCCACGGTCCGTGAGTCAGCATGCACCAGCCCCAGTGGGGAAAAGGCTCAGGCACTCTATAAAGCATTGAAGTCTCCTGAATCTGTGGGGTCGTGCAGAGAATGGTCCTGGCCAGACAACGCTGCAGCCCCCCTGGAGCCCAGCCTTCCCTCTGGCAGCTACATCAACACCCCAACCTCTGCCACCGGTCCCGTGCGCGGGGAGCTATGGCCTGAAGGAGGAGACAAGCTGGAGTTCCAATAAATTAAAGATGCACTTTTGCAATAAAGTCCCTTTCCAAACAATAATGACAAAGTGAAGGGGCAAGGTGGGGAGCACAGGCTGAAGGGCTGCCCCCCTTCAAAACCCCAAGCAGGAAGGAATGAGGGAGATTCTGTACAGCCCCGTCAGGGCAGAGCCTGCGGTGGGAATCCCAGCTGTCCTCTCCTTCCTTCACCTCCTACATGTTAAGTGGATTTGCCACTAATACTCTTTTAGAGCAAGCCTCAAAGAAGTTCATTTAAAATGCACGACTACAGGGCTCTGCTAGTAGATGCATTTAAAATCCCCACATTATAGCACAGGCAGCAAGCCCCACTTCACCTCTTTCTCGAGCAGAAGCTGCCATCCATAACCTGTCAGGAACACAAAGGGTGTCCCAGCCACCACCAGCACCAATTAGCCCGGGCAGAGGAGTCTGCAAATCAGGATGCAGAGCCAGGCGTGGAAAAGGCAGTGTGCTGGCACCATCCTGCACGTTCAGGTTGTAGTAAAAACTGACATAATTTGGCAGCTGTAATAAAGGGGATTCTCAATTATACCCCAGCCCCTACTGCTTTGCCTTCTCCAGGAGCAATAAACCCAGTTGGAATTTCTAGCATGTAGACTCTTCCAGCATTTCAGTCTTCAACTTGCCATGCAGGTATTTCCAGTATCAGCAGCAGCAGCTGTGGTGGCCCCAGACTCTTGCATGTTAAAGAGTCCTGGGCAAGGAACTGGACCAAGGAGGGACCAAGACGAGTGACAATATGGTTCAGTCTCACCCCTCATGCGGGAAGTGTCTGGTAAAGCAAGGAGAAAGGCATCAGAGACACTGCACGAGTATTTTAGATACATGTGTGCTGCACCATGTCCTGGGAGAAAGTCTGCTGTTTTGTTTTCTTAAGGACCAGAAACTCCCTTTGAGAAGCAGTAGAATTCTACATCAAAATTCAATATTGCCAAATGCAAAGGGCTTTTAACTATTGAGTAATATTTTCACTTTGATGACTAATTACCCCCTACCTCTCCCCGTTGCTTCAGTCTGCAGCTGCCGCAGTAGCTGTGAAGCAAACAGCAATTACAAATGTATTCCAACATTAGTGTAAGCCAAGCGGGCTCTGTCAATGCATAACTCCCTGCTGCCTAGCAGCAAATGCAAAGGACAGTCTGAATTGGTACCAGGCTGCTTGCTCTCTGCTGACCTCCGCATCAGCATGCCTGATAAGGATGGAAGACAAAGCTATACCTAATTAACATACATGAATTTTAACCAGGAATCCATTCCCATATATTAGAAAATAAGCCCTGGACAGCTTCTGCCCCCCCATGGCTTGTTAACAGTTTCTCTGGTGAGACAAGGCAGCCTGGCAGAAATCCACCTCAGGATAGCTGGCGAAAAGGCAGGAGCCCCAGAGCAGCTCTGGGGGTGCGAGGCTCCGGGGTGTGCCTGCCCCGGGTGCCGCAGGGACACCACCCAGGGTACATCCTCTTGATGACCCTGCCTGGTGCTGCGGCTGTGACTCCTGCGCTGCACAGCTGAGGGCTCGGTGACGTAAAGAACAACAGAGGCCGTGTGTGGCACAGCCGGGTGTCAGGCAAAAGGTACCACCCAGAACCAGATGCTAAGGATTCCCAGCAACCCCTTATGGGGAAAAAGGGACGGGCTGCAACGACGGCAGCGCAGGGCTGCCAGAAAAGCCAGGCTGCTACTGCCCCAGAGCAAGGTCAGCTCTCATTGCACAGGATGCACTTTGTTCCCCAAAAGGAGTAAATTCCTCTCCTTTGCATTAGGAATTAGTTAGCATTTAATAGCCTTGAGAAAAGGGGAAGGAAAGAATTCAATTGCCCCAACCCCTCATGTAGCTTTGAAAACTTCCGTACAGTAAAGCATCAGGCTCCTACCAATTCAGAGAGCACGGCCAGAACACGACGTGGAGAAGGCAAGGACCAGAGAGAAGGGCGAAAGCTGCGCCCGAGGGTCCCTCCTGCAGCCAGAGAGGGCAGGGGCTCCCCCAACAGCAGAGCTCCGCTTGCTTAGAAGTTGACCCTGATGCACTGCATTGAGAAAAGCTCCTGTTAAGTTACAGAAGCAGAGCAGTTTTAATTACAAATATAGTACTTACCTGATGGCAAAGCCTCAGGCAAACCTGCAGCAAGCGCCAGCCTTCCCTTTGCTTCTTCCCTCCCTGCAGTGAGTAGGATGAAAGGCACATGCTGCTGACCGAGGACGGTGTGTACGCAGCCCCCTTCACTAGCTCTTTAATGATGTTTGATTCTGCTACTCATTACCCTCAGGTAATTACTCCAGAAGGCACAGCATGGCCTAGTCATCTCTCAAACATGCATTCACCTCAGAGACTTCCTACCCTGGGAAGTGTCATAAAACAAGTGGCTCTCGCGTATGAGCAAACAGGGAGGAAACACAGCTTGATCCTCATGTATAAAATGGCATTTCCAACCCATGCAGTGGCTGTGAAGCTCCAAGAGCTGGGGCTCTATTACTGAAGCCAGAGCTCAGAGGGGAAGTCAGCATGGATTCCATGACGGAGCCACCTCTGCTCCCCTCAGACTGCCTCCCTCTGGAAGCACAGCCTTCCTTTCTCTGGCTGTTTATTCAAACTATTTCATTTCTCTCAAATCTTAAATGAGATGCAGGTTACTACAGAAGTCCACAGATTATACTAAATGAAAAAGGGAGTTTCTGCAGATCCAGCCTGGTCACCTCCAGGGAACGTCAGTGTCGGCAGTGCCGTTCCTCCAGACAATTAGCCAGAGCGAGCTCCCTACCTGCTGGAAAGGACAAGCTTTGTGCCAAGATCTGAGGGACAATTTCTCAGTGGCAGATGCAAAACAGATGCTGGGCCTCTTACTCGCATCTAACAGGCAGCATTTACCCATCCCCCCAGCTATCTTCCAAAATGTAGGTTTAAAAAAAAAACCTCCAAAAACCAACATCCTCCTCCCCCCCCCCCCCCCAGCGCGGGCTCCAAAGATAAGAGGAGCATCAGTCTGAAGATGAGGCTGTGTTGAACAGTCTCAGTAGTTATGAAATATTGGCACATAAAAGAAAACAGTAATATATGTCAACTAAGCAAGTGCTTCCAGCACTTACGCTACCAGTAGCAACCCCAGCTAGACCAGCTGCCTCCACTTGGCAACTGCAAGACGCCTGATAACACATTTGCTTCTCAGGTTGATGGAAATTACAATTCTGATTCCAGCTCTGAAATTCTAATTTACATTTTTGACCTCCTCCACTAAGTCTCCACTCTCCCCATTGCAAGAGGCTGGACTCCAGGTATTATTTTTTTTTCCATACAGACCTCAATGCAGAGACTGAGTGACTGATTCATGTAAGAAGCGCTAAACAATTAAGTAAAATGCTTGCCAAAGTAATTTTATTTCCTTTGAGCATTCCAGTATTTATAAACACACTTTCTATAACTTTCCAAGACAACCTAGCAGCATCTGCACACCAAACAATCCTCTGAACTTAGCTACTTTTTTTTTTTTTTAAACAACAGCTTTATGAAAACAGGTTCTCTTTCTGCTCTGAAAGTACAAAATTATTTATGAAGTTGAATTGCTTGGCAACAGAAACAAGCAACGTATTTTCTTCCATAAAAAACAATTTATTTTCTTTGCAGTCTCATTTTGCAGGCAGGGACTATTAGGAAGCAGATTCTTATATGGCTTATTACAGGTCACTGGGGTACTAAAGTGCATCTGTTTATTGCCTCTTCACAGGTGCCACGAATGCTTCTCAGAAACAAGACCCAAAAAACACTGTTATAGGCTGGTGCTTTTAAGGATTGGTTTAAGTGGAGAATCAAGTGTTGGCTTTCCACGGGCTGCACTTGTGGATGATTTTCCTGGTTAGGGTGAGTTGGCACTTTTGTATATAACAGGAGAGCTGTTCGTATAGTTTAACACAACTACCTCCCTGGCCTAAGACTAACCAGGCTGATGCATTAGTAATTACAAAATAATATTCCATTGTATTGGTATATACCCTTATTCAGGGTACGTATTTATGCAAAATGAAAATGTGGAGGTTACTTGGAAGCACAAGTACATTTTAATTCAAGCCCTGAGCCAAATATTACTCTTTTAAATGTCTGTCCCCAAAACATCCTCAAGTATATAAACAGGAACTGGCTGCAATGGTAAATAATACATCACCACTTCTTTGAGGAGGCTGTTCTACATTTTCTAACTTTTAAAATTTGTTTTACATTAATTTAAAGGACTATTTTGAAATTAGAAATGTTAATCTTCAAAGAACAGTGGGTAATTCTGTCTTCATATGGTAATGCTGTTTAAGTAACTTTATTGTTAAAAAAAGTAGTTATTTTACCCTGAACAAGAACACCACATGCACATAATCTCTGCATGAGTGACTTAATTCTCAGTCCTTAAAATAATTACCAAACTCTCAGCGCTGATGAGGCTTTCTGAGCAGTGGAAAGAGAAGCGCAGCTGACCCTCAGGACACCAGGTAAGCTCCCAGCTCCTGGCACTGGTAGCAGGCAACGCTGTCCAACACCCACTCTCGAGTCACCATGGCAACGTTGTTCTTTTGCTGGATTGCTGCAAGACAAAGACACAAACGATAAAACTGTTACCAATGACTCAAAGCAAGCTTAAGGTGAGCTTACTGATGTCTTTCTAAAGCTATTTGCTTTATCTCTGACATTTTGAAGGCCCTGATAAAAAACAAGAGTCTAAAACCAGGAATGTGGCACTATTATTCCTTTTAACAATGCAGATAATATCGCTGCTCCCAAAAGAACAGCTCTTCAGCAAATGGTCAGGAAGGAAGTTATGAACTCCACAGAATAAACACTAAAAGCAAAGAATCCTTGATATCTTCTAATTTAGGACCTCAGTGCCAGAGCCTCAGTTCCTGCCTGCTCGGGCACACAAGTATGTGACAAGCAATGAGTTTCATGAAGAGAAGAAACAGAAGATCACTGAAGTGCACCCAGACTGTTCTTCACCATTTCAGGGTCTTTTCCTTTATCTTCTCATTTTTCCAGTGCCATGGAAACAGCTGTTGTCTTTACATCATCCTCCTGTTCCATTTCTTTGTTGAATTCCACTACAGCCTAACTAGCTCCCATCCACCCATAACTCCCACTATCTCACTTAAAAGTAAGTTAGTCTGGAACACTTGCACTTTTCAAAGTCTCATGGTTTCTCTGGAGCACATTGAGAAAAAAAGAAAAAAAGAAGAGAAGAAGAAGAGAGAGAGAGAGAGAGA
>KZ506140.1:180402-226745 GCA_002844005.1 Limosa lapponica baueri | reverse complement strand
TCCCAAGCACCATGTCAACTCCTCTCTTGAATACCTCCAGGGATGGTGCCTCAACCACCTCCCTGGGCAGCCCATTCCAATGTCTGACAACCCTTTCAGTAAAGAAATATTTCCTAATATCTAACCTGAACTTCCCCTGGCGTAACTTGAGGCCATTGCCTCAAGTCAGAGAGGACTGTAAGCAGTAGTAGAGGGACAAAGACATCTGTTCCTAAGATTTTTCTCTGATTTCTCTTCAGGAATGCTGTGACCAAGCTAAGGCACTAAAGGTTTTTTGCACTGGAAAGTGAGGCTCAGTGCGGATTCCAGGAGAAATCAGCTGTCTGGCCCACACAGAGCACTCTGACAGTTTTGCAGGCAAATCAGCCTGTCTTCTCATCCAGAGTGGCCAGCGCCGAGAGCAGAACTGCTGCCCTGCAGTTTGGCATTGTTACTGAGCAGACAGTTCTAACACACTTGTCTGCATCAGCCTCTGACAAGCCCATGAAGGCCAGGAAATCCTTCAACATGATGTGTAGCTCCAGACTGTTCACCACGTGAAGTGCAACACTCGTTAGCACTCACCGCTGTGTGTGTGAAGAGATGAAGCTGCTTCACCACAGAGGCACCACAAAGCTCCACCATCCATTCCAGATGTTCTGAAGAAATCAGATAAACAGTGTATTACTTCAATGTTTTATATCACAGTGAAACTGATACTGTTCCCTAAGCCCTTGTGCGTTTGTTCCAAGGTACAAACTATTTGAATTAAATGGAAACCTTAGTAGAGAGTAAGTCCTTTCACTTTCTAGCCTGCTGAGGAACAGCCACTCGCTCTTCCCTCACACTCTGGTGAGGGCTAATCACAACACAAAGCCCTGAAAAAGCAAAACACCACATACCCAAAACTTGAAGAGAAAGTCACTAACAATTTATTTCCTCTTATCATAAGGAGGTAAGACATGAAATTAAAATTAAAAATCAGAAGTTAGAACTGTGATTATCTCTCATTAAAATAGTAGCCAAAGTATTTAATTCCCACCAATTTGCTGAATTGATAGTGAAGAAGATAAGTAAGTCTCTCAAGTATAAGAGCCATAATTGATGATCACTGCAGCAGGTGAAAGCACTGCATCCTCTGCAGTAATTACTGTAAATGTCAAGAAATGTGAGGGTATTTCACCCAGTCAAAAATAGTTATATTGGACAAATCAGAAAGTACCTGCTGAATAAGACATGAAAATGGAATGAGAGGTACAAATATTTTAAGTAGAAAAATTCTAGCTTAATTTTTCAAAACACTTACTATACTTTATTCAATTTTAAACTAGCAAAAAGAAGGTATCCTGCCCAGCTTTTTCTTTGTGTATAAACTTCTGTCTTTGTTGTGTGTTTCATTTTTAACATCTGCTGCTAGAGAGAGAAAATTACACTGAGGATGTGCCAACTGCTGGAAAAATGATACTTGGGAACTGTTTACTAAGACAGAAGGAAAAAATGCTCAAATACAAGTGTTCTATAGCACCTAAAGCAACTACCAGACAGCAAGATATTAATACTTTTCCTTCATGGGTAGAGGATCTGAGATAAAAGGCCTGTTTTGACATAGAGCAAAATTGCCAGAGCAGTTCCCGTTCTCTCTGAAGATAGAACCAGATAAAGTTCTTTACCTACATTATACCTCATGTAGGTATTCTGAAAGTTTCAGAGTAAAAGAGGTACAAAAGTATCCTAGAAGAGGCCAAATGTAGAACTGGTGAATGCACACAAGCTCCCTCAAAATATTTTCTATGCTAAGAGTTCATTTAATTCCACTAAAATGACACACCTGTAGTCATATCAGTGAAAGGTCCATAGCAACAGATCTCAAAGCCTTTAAAAACCTGAAAAACAAGGAACATGTTAACAGAGTACATATGGTATCTTTAAGGACACTGGTCTCACTGCACTTCTAGGACTGGTTATCAAGCTATCACTGTTTCACAAAGTGTATCTGAAGCTCTTTGAAACATACAAAACAAAAGAATATTAGCAAAAACCCCCAGCCCTGCGTTATCCCATCCTGACGGTATAAAAAAGAGAGCATTCACTCTAAGCATAGTGAGCATATCTGCTCTGCTGCTGGCAGAGCTCACTTTTCATGTATAAAAACGCTTAATTTGCTGCTCTGTATACAGAGTTGTACCGAGAAATGGGAAGAAGCTCCAGATATCCAGCTAGCACAGCCATAATACATAAAACAGTCCCAGCAGGACAAGATTTTCATCCCTGACATACTCATACCTTTTCAGTCAGGGACTGCCTAGCCCTCTTAGGACCTTGGTGGTTTCTCCCATTGATTACATCTCCTCTAACTTCAAAGTTCTCCTGGAACACAGCACAAACAAGCGATCACAAGTTAGAGACTGAGAACACTCTCCTGGTCAGAGTTCTGCATCAGAACAGGAAGAAGTTGTCAGATTTCAGAACTGGAAATCTTATAATTAAATGTGTGCCAAAAATTAATTGAAAGGCTTTTCAAGAAAAACAGTGAGGAGCAGGAATGAAACCCCTGCAGCATCAGACAATTTTTAAAGAAACAAAATTATAGTCAAACTGTATAGTCTAGCAAACTGCATAAAAGAAGGGGCACGCTCCAAGACTATAATTATCTTACCAGTAGAGTCTCATTTGATAGAAATTAATTATCAATACATAATGGTTTTCGTTATAACTGGAGGCTCTTCTTCATGCTTAAAGCAATGTGAGAGCGCATGATAATGTTAACAGCTGTTACATGTTCTAGCATTCCCAGTCAATGCTGTAGCAGCTTCCTCCTGTCACCCCAGCACAGAAGAGTCTGTCACCCCCTCTCCTGGGACCTTGTTGGGGACAAGATTTTTCTTCTTCACCCTTGGCTTGGCAAAGAGGCATATGGACTTCATACCCAAAAGTGGGCAGTTCCACTCATTAGATGTATGAAATCCATGCTGTGTCACTAATATGACATTCTCCAAAAATCTCTACTAGAGAATGAAATTCCAAGTACTACCCAGGAACACAAAAATCCACCTAAATCAGGTCATCTCAAATAAGTCATTTCTACCAGGAAAGGTAGTAAATGCTGGAACAAGTTTTCAGTAGTTGGCTATTCTAAAGTTTAAAATACAAAACAAAACTATATATATAGATAAGTTCCAACATTATTTCCTTACGCAAACAATAGATACTTTCCTCTATGCTGTAATCCATCAATATGAGTAGGAACACTGATAAAAAACCATGCCTATAGCCTGGTTCCAAAAAACAATAGGGACCCATTATGTCTTCAGTAACAATGAATACATATAGCCTACGTGTGGCTTTTGGTCCTCGCATTTGGTAAAACTAGAATCCCAGCTTCCAGAGCCAAATCTCTGTCTATTAAATGGTCAGAGGATATCTGAGGCTACTAATAGGTCTCTCAATATAACAACATTGCTTACACATTTGACATTTCACTCTGAAGATAAAAGACCTACCTCATCCAGTATCCTTCCTTCCTTAAAAGACTGAATTACCCCTAAATAAAGAGAGTAGAACAGGACAAGTCATTTTATCCAGCAAAATTGTTCTTCCACTGCCAATACTCTGACTCCATTGCTATATTAAACTGAAGGTATTTGTACTACAGGAAACTGAACACTGTATGATGCCTGAAAGACCTTAAACTTTTTGCACTAACTGAGGTATGTGTCTCAAATACTTAAACTAAGAGGGAAGAAAGACTTTGGTCAGGGTGGGGAAAAATCCAATGTGGTTATTTGAAACCCTGGAAGTATTCAGAAAAGAAAGAAGCTTGATGCTGCTGTTTGTTTGGGTTTATAAAATAATATTATTTATTTAAAAGTATTTAGAAGAAACTCTGCAAAACATCAGATAGCAAGACATGAAGAGATCCTTTTTTTTCCCCCTGGAACAAGTGAGGAGTACATTTGTGGTAGAAAGGCAGAGACCACTTAGGTCCAAAACAAGTTATACTTACACTGATAACTAACTACCCATTTTCTTCCTGCAATACCCAGAAAGTACTTCAGTGTCCGTTCACACACAAGCTCCTTATCTGCAGAGCGAACAAGAATAATATCTCTTTCAGTTTTGCCATTAATGAAAAAAAACAGCTCAGGATTTTGTACCTAAAAGCAAAAGTTTTTTGCCAAGTGCAGCAGCAAAATATCAAGACCATTTATAGAAAGGTTCCAAAATTCTAATGTCCCGATTCTACTAAACTGAAGGAAATGAGGAAAAACTAATCAGATGTACAACTTCCAAATCCTTTTTTAGCTATTCAGTAAAGACAAGAGGCAAGAGAATACGAGTCAAGACAGAGGACACTGAAAATAGGAATCTGTGCCTAATGTTGGCATAAACTTTTGATGACTGGCCATTTGAGGTCATCTTCTGCTCCACCAGAACAGGCACCACTTCAGAAGGCAGTTTATCCCATCTGTATTTGTATGAAGACCAAACACTCTACCTCTCCCAAAACCTATGGTTAATAATGGGGTTCTTGAGCTCTACCAAAGAGCAAAAACTAATTTAAGTACCTTAATTAAGCACGCAAATAATAGTTAAGATGAAATAGCAGTGCTGCTTTATTCCTAAGGAAGCACGCCTTAACTCTATGTTGGTAGTTGACTGTGAAGTCCCACTTCCAGTTTTCTATCAAAGATAAGTATCTTTCAAAAATTTACAATGAAACAGCATTTATGATCTCTGCAAGGAATTGGGAAACCAAAACAGCATCTTATTTCCAGAATGTCTGTATCCCATTTTTTTAGGAACTCTCTTGCTTTTTTTGTTTGGTTCTAAACTACTTCAGATTAACATGCTGTAAGCACCTGAAAATGGTGACCAAACAGCTGGGAAAAAAAATTAAGCCACATTAACTTCAAATCACACAAGGAAACATACCCTCACTCTAATTCTGTGAAATAGAATAATAAATATTCCCAAGTTTAAATAAAAAAATTATGATAGCAAAGAACACAATTCACACCTTCTCTTCAAACTTAATCACATTTATTGCTGAACTGTCTGCTTACTGGTCAGCATAGAGGTGAAGATCTATATGGTGTGTAAGCATAGGATTTGTTCACAAAGCTCCCAACAAACCTGTTTTCATTATGACATGGGTTGTTTCCTCAGTAATGTGATTAGATAAAGTGCTGTGAGTTTTTCTCGCAAACTTCTGGACCACCAACTGAAAAGTAGTTAAGAAAATTAATAGGTAGCAAAACAGATTAAAAAATAACAACTCCAGTTTACAGGAGTATAATATAATAAGATAATTACTTTAAAGTAATGGTTAAATTTGTGTTGGCACAGGATGCACAGTTCCTTAAAAGTCAGTAATTTTGGCACTATTCAATAGGCTAAAGAGCTCTTGGTCAGCAGTTTATAACCCAAAAGCCATATCCTCCTGGAAATGGACGGTAGAAACAGGTTTATTAGCAATTCAGAATAGATTAATTACAGAAATCCTCACTATGGACTAGAACTTGGGTAAAGCAGCAGCATCTGAGAACATTAAAGGAACCAAGCAACCAGTCCACTCCCCTCCAAGCCCCAAGGTTTTCTAGAAATAAAGTCCTCTTTGGAATAATGTGTTTTTTCCCCTAGATAGTAGGCAGTGACTTAAAAAGCTCAAACTTCACTAAGCGTAATAGTGCTTTTTACAGGCAACATTCTTAGCATTTTTAGGAGTGAAAAAGTTTGACTTGGGTTGCTGTATTACTAATCTGCAATTCCTGTAGGATTAGTTCCATTATACTTTGATCCATGCTGAGGCCTATAGTGGTAATCAGGAACAATTAACAAGTGATCTCTAAAACTTCTGAAATATACTCACATGTTCACTTTGGTTCAGACCCGATGCCACGATTGACATTTCTTTCCTGTAAGTCACAACTGGACTTGTAGCATTTTCTTTCCCAGCCACATTGTGCAGAACAGATATTGGAAAACAGACGGTTCTCTTCGATGTACATTCCTGAGCGCAGCTTTTCTCAGCATTCTGAGCTGCAACAGAACGATTCGCTGCTGCTGCAGTTGGAGAGTTAAGAAGCCTTACAGAGGAGGAAGTGTTATTTGGACTCCTGGTCACATTTCCAGAGAGATTTGATAAGACAGATGCACTGTTTAGCCTGGTCCCAGATTTCTGCTCGTCTGCATTTTCTGAAAGAAAAGAGAAATTACCCTTTAAAACAATTTCATCCTTCTTGCAGTCACGGTGGAAGGCTTTTAAGTTTAAATGCTGCAGTCACTTCCTCTCCTTATTTATTACTCCACTTTTGCCTCTATCATTACTTTTTCCTGATCCATAGCTGAGACACTAGAACACCTGTGAAACTGTGCGTATCTGCCAAGAAGTACCAATTTATACGCGAGACAGATAATAACTGCCATTGCTGTCAAAAGGCCATCCAGCCCAGTTGTGATGGGCTACCAAACAAAACCAGCCAAACAAGAAGTAACATCATTTTAAATTGATCAGGAATATATAAATTAAAACTCTTGATTTACAAGAAAAAGTTGTATTTTGCTGATATGTGAAAATATGAAAAAAGCAGGAAAAGAGCAGAAATAAGACTGTGACCGTGTTGGATCCCTCTAAAATGTTACCTGCTTCAAGCTGACACTGACTATGTTCTTGCACTGCTTCCTGCACAGGTTTTGTCTTTTCAGAAGGAGCTTTGCTCTTCAGAACTTTGTCACTCTGAAAACCTTTCTCTGAATCTGGTCTCTTTGACAAACTGGATTTAGAAGATGGAAGCAACAATTCTGGAGACCTTGAGAGAGGGAAATTGGTTTTAATACCTTTTTTTACTCTTCTAAATATCAGAACCATATAGAAACAGCTAAGCTATTGTCATCGCTCAAAACCTGAGAGGCATTTATTTCAATATTTTTAGGTTTTTTTTTTCTTTTTTTTTTTAAATACAAGATTAGAAATAAATGTTAAAAAAAAAAACACCAAACCAAAACCATTTACCTTTCTTTTTCTAACTCCTTGATTTTACTGTTGAGACAATCACTTGCCATAACATTGGATGAAAATCCCTTTGAACTTCGGCATTTACGATTCTCAAAATTTCCTTCAGAGGTTGACTCTGCCCCTTTAAAAAAGAAAAACAATTCTTAAACAAGCGAAATAGAAGCAACTGCTCTTAGTTGTTTCTTCAGGTAAGAAGTCAAGCATCTGAATCCAGATACACTTTAGAGAGGGAAGTGTCCCAAAACAGAAACCTACACAAAACACTAAGCCATTTGAAGCATGGCTAACAACCACATTTTATTTCACATATTAAATCATCTATAAAACGTGTTCGTTTTACACCCCACTGCGGGCACCCTCCTCTCCCGCATGCAGGGTGTTACTGCTGGCAGCCAGAACACACCTCACCTCCTTCCTGTCTCCTTCCTCAATACGATAAAGTACAGTTTCTGCCACAGCAACAGAGGCCAAGTCCCAAAGGGTGTTCAGCCACGCTCCCAGTCCCTCATCCATTCCAGCAACAGAAAATGAGCACAACGAGAGCTGACAGAACAGCGAGGTGAGGTACTGCCACACCACGAGGCTACTCACTACAACTACATCATGGAATCTCACACAGACCTGTAACTGGAGCTTTTTTTTAGACTAGGCATATTACCCAAATTATAAATAAAACATGTATGTCTCACTGAACAGCTGAATTTAGGTAAAATTCTGCTAGTGTATCAATTGTAAATGAACACTATAATTTGTGGTAAAGAAAAACAAGTAGTAATAGTCACACACGTCTTTGTAAGAAAGCTGAGAAAGGTTTTCATTGCTATTTACCTCTTTCTTGTCTCATTTGTTCCATTCCAAGTGTTCCTTCACTACTGGAATGTGGCAGTTTCCCATGGATAGGTAGAAATTCCTGACTTCCGTGCTGCTTTAGCACTGCTTCAAGTGCAGCCATTTCTTGCTGAAGTTTTTTTAGGTTATTTTGCATAGCATTCTTCTGCTGAAAGGATACACAATTATGTCAACATTAGCAAAGTCAGTTTTAAAAAGCAAGACTAATTTCTTTAACAAACACCAGAGTTCAATCATCAGAAAAAAAAAAAAGAACTTCTGCACACATTTCTTTAAAAATCATTTTGCTCCAACTGCATTAGTTTGCATTAGACACTTAATTTAAAATTTAATACTGATCATCAAGTATTGAGCTTCCGCGCTTTCCAGCATTACTGAAAGCCCCAAAGACTGTTTAAAAGGAAAAAAATATTTCATCCTATTCGTCCTTACTTTCTCTCTCAAAAATACCCTCTATTAAAAGCATGCCATATACACCTTCATAAGTAGAGCTCAGGGCTTCAAAGGACCCTTTTAAAAACCAGAAGCTTTGCTACACAGGATAAAGCCCTTTCCACAGCGCTGAGTACTACATTTGTAGCTCTAGCACTGGCACCATGTGGAACTTCCTTGTTACTAAAGCAATAAAAAAAATCCCAAGCAAACAGAAAACTACCACCACACAACAAATAAGAAACTCCCCACTGAGCCTCGAACTCCCTGCCACGATTCCATTCAACCCGGGCACATCCCAGAACCTCTGCCAATGAAGCTACACCAGGGAGCAATGTCCTGCCAGCTGACCGCGTTCTGCGCCCATGCAGTAAGCAGAAGAACCACCCATAAAGCACAGAAATGACATTCAGTCATCTTTGATGTACATGAAAACCCATAGGGCTGTTAATGCTGAAGAGAGATTTGGCATAAGACCTATCTTGAAGTTACAGAGGACAAGAAAACCCCCACCCACCAAACAAGACAAAACCCAAAACACACAACAAAACCCCCCAAACAACCGGAAGCCCCCCCACTAATCACTCAATACATAATGTCAGGCCATTAAGCAGTAGCCAGGAAATTAATAGTAGAGAAAACATACTGCACTATACACACCTTTAATTGGACACTGCCTGTTAGGTCTTAGATCTATAATATTCTAATATGGAGTGCTTTGATTTAATCTTTACCCTTAGAAGGCAAGTCTCTGTGTTTCTAAATATCATAATGTAGCAAATCCAATCCTTACCACCAATCACTATAAATGCCTATCAAGGAAGGTTTTAAAAACAAGAAGCTGAGGTTTCCAGCGTTGGTCAAGTGTGGAGAATCATTAACTAGCATCTCCCACAATTAAGCACTGTAATCAATACTACGTAATGAGTTCTGGCCATTAGAATGTAATGTTTCCATGGAAGGCAAAGTTGGACAAATAATGTCATAGAAGCAGTTCTACAATTCTTCATTAATTATGCCCTTGGGAGTAATCTAGCAACACAAAGAATTATGATGAAAGCAGTTTCTCACTACACTGACTTCACAGCTTTCGTATACTTGCTTATAAGCTAGAATGCAAACTACTTTTAGAATTCAGTGCATAAACTCATGTACCTGTGTAGTAAGGATTTCACCCTGAGAGAACGGTCCACATGAATCTTCTACATTACTGGTTTCACTGTCAAAGCCAGATGCTTCACCTTGAAGGTGGAAGAAAAGCCAAGTTAAAGAAAAAAACCAAACCAACAAACATTATCCATAGTCTCTTACCACACAGATCTTTTAGCCAACTGTTAACTATAATAAAGTGACAAGTTTTGAAAACACCGTTAGAAGCACAGAACGTTTTGAAGAATACCATGTCACACACATGGCAAAGTAAATGGAACTCAAAGTGTTCCAATAGTGATGAGAGAGTCCTAAATATTTATAAAAGCCATAAAGAGGTCAAAACAAGCACTACAGAGTTCTACAGCCAATTTAAATAAACATTTCATCCGGGAAACAGCTTTATGAGATTTTGCTGGCAGATGCACGTATCACATTGCAGTAAGAAAGCTGGCATTTCACTCAAGAATTAGTGTCCATCAGACACAGTCCAGCCTCTACTGCCCAGTGTGCTCAGCTTTGCTCTGAACAAAGAATACTTGGAGAAATTAATTTTCAGGAAATAATCCACTGACGGTTTTTTGATTGTTTAGGGCCGATACATTCCTTTGAAAGAGCAAGAACCACAAACAGAGAACCAAGTTCCCATGCAGACACCAGAAGCCTAAGCGCAATGACATTACAAACACAGCTGCAGAGAGAAAAATCGTGGTTTGTACCTAGGTTGGCTCCCACATGCGGGTCTTCTTGGCAGTCATCTCTGAAGTTAGTTCTGCTTCTTTTCAGCCTTCCATCACAACTTTGACCAATTTCTTTACTCTCATCCACATTGCTCACTTGTTTGGGTGTATGAACTTGTATTAGAGGTTTCTTCAGCTCTTGTGCTCCATCAACTGATTCTTCAGACACATTGGACTGGGAAGAAAATAAGTTGACGGAACATTCTGACTCCTGGCTTGGCGAAACACACCCACTGCTCAGAGCAGCTTCAGGCACTTCCTGCATATTATTGTCATTGTGACTTTCATTGTGAGGCAACATGACAGGACTTACTGAAGACTCTACCACGGATGTCCCTTGTTTATTGATCTGCAAAGGTGTGCTTACTGGTTTTCCAAATATTAAAGTTTGAAAACATGGTAAATCTTCATCCTCGCTAGATTCTTCATCTGAAGATTGCAATTTCCGTGCTCTTCTTCGAGATCTTTGAATACCTCTTGGCTTAGAACTAACATTTCTATTGTGTGGTTTTTTGACCAGGGCATCGTCACTTCTCTTTACAAACACAGCAGATCTCTCTCTCCTGTCAGTATCAGAAAAGCTGTTGTTCTCTTCAATATCATCCTCAGAGCACAGTAAGCCATCAGGGGTTTCAGACAAAACTGTAAAATCACTGTTCCCTTTCGGAGGTTCCTCTAGAGCCTCTGTGACTAAACACTCAGGCACCCCTGTACTAGCAGTTTGGGTTGCTTGCTCCTCATTCCCCTTTACTTCTTTTCTTTCTCTTTTGCTACTTTTTTCCCCAGTGACTTCACAGCTGAATTCAGCAGGCCTTTGCTGACAAGCTGCAGGAGAAATCATTGATCTGGACTGAAAATGTAGTATTGGTCCTTTGCTGTCAACTTCTTTGGCCTTTCCTGCTTGATTGCTTTCTGAACTGAAGCACATTTCATCAACTGTGTTTAAATCAGTTCTTTTGAAAGTGTGCCTCTCTGTATCACTCCGATCACTTTGGCTTCTATTACTTTTGACTGGATTCTGTCCCAACTCGCTTTCTACCCCTATGTCAGTTGACACTGTCTCTTCATCTCCCTGCTCTCCTTTTTGTGATCTGTTTTTGCCCTCAGTCCTAGCAGTACCAATTCTTACTGGTGTCAGATTCCCTTGATTTGCAACCTGTGAAACATCTTCCTGGTGTTCCCCTGTGTGCACACACTCAGTGCTGCTGACAACACAAGTCACAGGACTAACACAAGCAGATTCATAGCTCTTAAGCTCCTCTTTCTCACAAACCCTACTCAAGCTTTCAACAGTTGTTTTCTTTTCTTGCAAGTTTTCTGTTTCTAAATATTTGTTATGCTTATTTTCTACCTGATCCGTACATGGTATCTTTAAAGTTTCAGAAGAGGCATCTTCTACTGCACAGGCCTTCGTGGCAGTAGGATAGAGGCTAAACGATTGGCGTTTTGAATGCCTAAATATATTTCGCAGATACTGTGTGTCTAACTCACTATCTTCAGCTTCCTTGGTCAATTCCAAAACATTTTTAGCCATTGGCAACTCTTCAGTTCCAAAGTCCCCTGGAACATTTTGTCTATCATGTCCACTATCCTGGGGAAAAGCAGTACCTGATTCAGGCCTCTCTCCAGCCGGGTGGGAAGCAGTTTGCACAACAGTTCCTGAAGGAGACTGCAGGAGAAAACAGCTACCGAGTATTTCACCTTCTTGAGAACCTACATCAGGTTCAAAGGAACTACAATTTGAACGCTGACATGAAGATGTAGGATTGAAGAGACTTTTTCCGGTTCCTGCAGTGTCAGATGAATTCTTTAGACTAATCTGTATTTCATTTGCTTCCAGATCACCACCCTTCAGATTAGCGAGTGGCTTGTAACTCAGCGGACCCTGGGGCTCACACAGGTCCCTGCATTCAGAAGCATGAACTAACACATTTCTTTGGACTCCAAAGACAGACCCTTCATGATCTCTGTCACACTTTCTTGCTCCCGTAATTACTACTCCTCCTCCTGTTTCTTTTGTCATTTCTTCAGAAAGTAACTGAAGCCTCCTGCTGCGCCTGACTTGTCTTTGCTCAGAATCAGCTTTTCTTGGTTCTTCGCTGCTTGGATAGCTATCGATCTGAGGCTCAGCGGGATCAGGTGAAACTGAGTTTCTATCCACTACTAACTGTAGAGCACACTCAGTTCTAGAACTCCTGCATCTTTTTGCTGCAGAGCTTTTTTTAGTGCTTTTCTGATAAGAGTTATTCAGTTCTAGCTCCCCATCACAATGCTTGCCAGTCACCTTTTCAGCAGGTTTTTTCCACATGGATCCTCGTCCTTCCTCAAGTTCCACTTGTGCATTATCCTCTCTGTTCTCGGCAAGGTGACTCTCACTAGCAGCAGGACTTTCATCACATCTTTTCCTTGCAGCATCTTCAAGGCACCAGTTAACACTCTGAGGGCACCCACCTGCATCTTCTACATCTTTTTTCTGAATGAAATCCTCAGGTTGCAAGACACAGGCAGTCTTCCTTTTTCGTTTTAGTCCGCCTTTGCTGGAATCATTCAAGCACTTCTCATCAGCAGTCACATATTCCTTTTTTGTAGTAGGTAAAACATCTCTCAAGGTAACAGGGGGATTTGACTTCCTCTCTCTCTTGTATGTTTTCCCAAATATTTTGTCTTTGATGCTGTCTACTGTTTGTTTTGACCTTCTCTTGTTTCCTTCAACCACTGCAATTTCCATGGAATCTACCATAGGGTCAGTCTTTTCTGAAACACAAGAATCTTTATCTGATAAACACGTATCTCCTTCACCTGAAACATCAGATGATGCAGCAGAATCATCCCGGGAAGAACTGGAAGACAGAATCTTGTTGCTTTTTGAAAACCATTCATTGACTTTCTGAATGCTTCGCTTCAGTCTCTTCCTAGAGACTGGATTCACAGTAACAGAGTGAAGTGTCTCTGGCTGACACAGTTTCTCCAGGGGAAGTTCTTTTTCATGGACAGAATCGTTCTCAGGTTCACACATTTCAACAGCTTCCATGCTTTGTTCAACAGTATCTATTTTCTTGCTTTTATCCAACCTGCTCTCTGAGCTACCTTTTAAGTCAAACTCTTTGCTTTTGCTACTGCACTGAGTTTGCTCTGCATCCATTTCTTCTGTGTGCTTAAAGACAGACATGTCCCCATTGCTTGAGGGACTGGCATCCCCTGTTCTGTCACACTGTTCTGCGAGCAGGTCCACAGCAAGAACACTTAAAGGAGAACTCTGGTATTCGCTCATATCCACTTGGCCAGGTTTGGCATATTCAGTGATGCTCCAAGTGCTTTTCTTGCTCAAGCCTTCCTTTGAGAAATCACTTTCACCTGGAGATTTATAGGTATTATAAATTATTAAGCCCTATTTTACATGCACAAGAACAATGATAAACCTAATGGATACTTTTTTCCCCCCAAAACCAGAATGTTACACTGCACAAATTTCCCTCTAGAGAAAGGGAGAAAGATCAAATTACAGATGACATGTTCACCCAGCTTCTTACACGAATTATCAGACAGCGCTCTCAACTTGTATTATAAGGGATAACATGGCTTATGTAGAACATAATAAGTTTTGCACTTTGATAAAGTTACTTTTTTCCCTTCTGTTCCTGTGCACCGAATATCCACATTTTAGGTATCTAGTCTACAGGTACAGTCTTGTAATATACTGACACTAGCTTTAGGCAGAAACAAAACTACAATATACAGGACTGCAAGTATATACTTTTAATCACGTGAAATCAAAATGTTAAGTTGTGGTCTTTCTTTCAAGCTTACTCATTTTTGTCACCAAAATAAAAAACACACCTCCGACATTCAGTAGAATTACTTCTTTAGCACCCAGCTTGCCAGGCTGTGTATTGCAAGAATACTCATTCCCCTTCTCAGCACTCTGAAGTTCTTCAGGTTTCATCTCAAGAAAAGCTGGAAGTGTTGTTTTGTTTTCTAACCTGTTGGGACAGGAAATCTACTTTCATTACAGAGAAAACCACAATAGACATAATAGAAGACGATACTTCATTTTCCCTTTTTTGTTCTCTGACATTGTTTTTGGAGAAGTCAGGCTGCACGACTGACACTCGCCCCATTTAGATCCCTTGAGTTTCAGGCCATTTCTTTAAAAGATCCCCTCCCACATTCCTGAATTTAACGTTAACTTGTCTGTGTAAGCAATAAAACATTTAGAAAGGAGCCTTAAAGCCTATTATACAACAAACTGATGGGAGTCAGCTACCCATTCTACCCTGACGCCCCTGAAGCTGAAAATCACTTGTTAGCTTGAAAAATTCTGAGTCCTATGCTAAGAAACTAAAAGATAGGAATGAGAATAGCAAACTATCATCTTTAGAAAAATATGAATTCCTTAATCACCTTTACTTACCCAGTAACGCTTGCCTGTTTAAAAATCTCTTCAGATGAATCAGAACCTAAAACCAAATCAGCTGTTACTCTGGTTGAAATGATTTAGAGGAAGATAACTTGCCAGATTCAGTGTTTATTATCACAGAAGCATTCATGCTTAGTTCTTTCCAGAGGTAAATGTTTTCAACTTTTATCAGATTAAATCAATTCCAATTGTGCAGTATTTTACGTAGTTACAATGATTTCTATGTATAAATATCTACATGGCTCCAGAGTAAAATTCTGTTTAAATACAGTGACTGGTAACAGAGAGCTACTCTCTGTCCCAGATTCTATGACTGATCTTGGCAGACGCAATACGGAAAACGGAGAGGCACTGAACACTATCTGTTAAAAGGAGCAATTTCTTCCTTAAAGAAACAGGGAGAAAATAAACTATTCACAGTATCTATCTTGTTTCTCACAACAGTCAGCGCCAAATAAAGAGGGAGTTGTGAAAAGCTAGAATAGAGAGAAATTAAATATTCTTTTCTCAAATAGATTTCATTCTTATCTCTGGTTATTAACTAGAGCCTCAAGCACTGATGACAAGGCTTAATATTCTTTAGAAAACAGCAGTTATTGTTAGTTACAACTATAACTTTTTTCACATCTGTAAGCATCTTCTCTTCTTTGGATCTTGTACCCTGAGGCTTAAAGGTTTACTACAGCAGTGTCATTTCCTACAACATAATAAATTATGTAAAAACCCCTTTGATTTACCAACTTTAAATTGTTCATCATTTGTCCCTTTGTTCCCATGTTGGGGAAGTTAGTGTTTATAAAGACCGTGAACTTCAGCACCTTTCATTACTTTGCAAGCGTTATACATAAGCTCAACTAGTGTGGATCTACAGCAGACCTTACCAAATTCTATATAAATCCCTTTTTCAGAGTCACATTTCTGGGGTTTGTTTCTCAGGGGACACCTTTTGACCCTGGTATCTGTAAGCTGTGTATCCACATTAGCTTCCTGCTGACAGGAGAACACAAAGGAAAAGTTATTTATAACAGTAGGTTATTTCCCAAAGATAAGTAGTAATTACTTAAACTACAGCAGGGGGTTCAGGTCCTTTTAAAAACCTTTTAAAGTAGCATAGAAAAACAAATAAATTTAATGTTCTTTTCTGGAATAATATTCAAGTCAAGCAGTGATCTGAAAGCAACCCAAAATCTCCTATTCCATTCGTTTATGTACATACAGGTACACACATTCCAAATAAAACACTAAACAATGCACAGAAATAATTTGGGGGGAAAAAATAAATACCAAGGTGCAGTTTTCTTGTCCATTTTCTTTAGCATTTTTTTTCCTGTTTCTGAAGCCTTTACTTTGGATGACAGAACTTTCCTTACACGGGAGCTCAGCAGCAGTGGCTTCTGTGGATGTTTTGGGAAAGTGATGATGATTTAAAACTGAAAAACATCAGTAGGAGAAAAAAAGCAAAAATATTTTCTTACACTGAGCATGATGACAGGTATTATGTATTAATCAAACAGCCTTGCATAGACCCAATGCAACTAGCACATATACAGCTAAAATACAATTATCAAAGAAAAACCTGATTGAATTATTAGTCTAGTTGTTCTTTATGAGTACTCTTCAAGTACTAAGTAAAATCTTGATCTTGCCAACTAATTTTTTCCAATCAATTTTGCTTATATGGATCATCTAAGAAGAACAGGATCTAATACTAGTGATTTTAGAATGACTGAACAAGTTGAAAAACATTTGAAAAGAAAATCTATTTTTTATAGCACAATATATTAAAAGAAAACCACAAACCAAAATCCACAAACCACCACCCGCCCACAACAGTATTTTGTTTCCCAAAACATAGACAATCTAATTTTTAAAAAAGGTGGGGGTATACATTCACAACACTTACGCTTTACTCCAGTGTCAAGCTCAAATGCATGGATAGTTTCCAACAATCCTTCAATTAGTTGCTTAAATCTGGAATTTTCTTTCAGACTTCTGAAATAACATCACCACATGAATTGTTTTAAGACAAACTTGTGGGTTAACTATTAACAGTTCTCCTGGAATTTAGGCTGAACAAAAAAAGGAATAAAACTCTGAAGTCGAACATGAGACAATGAGGAATTGCTGTCAAGGAATAACACCACAATTTCCCAAAACAATCATTACCATGGGAATTAAAACTAACAAAGTGAAAAAATCGTATTTTTCCTCTTGTAGATTTAGCACAGGTAATCCAGCTGTAACAACTGAACAATAATACAGTCTATACTTGATAGCACAAACGTTTCCTGAGGACGGTGTCTTCACCTGCGATCCCTCGAAAAAAGTTTATATTGATGTAAAGCACTAAAGCATGACTCCTTTACAAAGTGACAGTCTACTTAATAACCACGTTTTCTTCTTTATTTCAGTCTTCTGCCAAGACATTTTTGAGACAACGATTAACTTTGTCTTAGATTTCAAACTTCTCATCCTCAAAATGCAAAAATGCATTACCTCTTGGTAACTTCAGTCTTACACAGAGGACACTGGGTCACACCCTTTTTCTTTTTGCTGAGGAGTTTGAACATGCAGAACCTAGGACAAAACAATAATCATGATGGAAACAAAAGGGATTTTATTTTCTTTAAAACTGCCCCATGGCGTTCAGTAGAAAAACTTTGTTATCAAGTTGAATGCCTGTATTCTTGTTCTGGTGTTACAATGAATTAATTAATCCCCTTTGACACATCTGTGAAAATGCAGTTATTTCTTATTCAGAATTAATTTTTCCCCTGATACAGCTACACATTAAGTTATCAAAACACAGTATACATCACTAGCACTAAAGAGAAGTAGCATACATGGAGAGTAAGGAAGACTGACTAAGCATTGCAATTATGAATTTTCAAACTTACCTACAGAATATGTGATCACATTTCGTTGAAACTGGCTCTTTTACCACATCCAAGCTACAAAAAGAAAAATGAAGGAAAACAAGAACACGGAAGTTTCATATAAAATAGGAGCAACAAAGTAAGATTCAGAAATACGGTCACCTTTCTGAACTTAAAAAAAAATTTAAAAAAATCTTGGTGGGGAAGAGAAGTAGGACACATTTGACAATTTTTCATTTGAGAACCAGGTAGAGTAACAAATAGGGTCATTATGCGATATAGACGTATCTACCGGCTCTTCACAATCTTTGTCTGCCTCTGGCAAAAAGCATTTCCTGGAAACACCAGCTCAGCAGGGCAGGTTTTAACTAGAATCTATGCTGTTTCAGCATTTGTTTGCATTAAAAAACTACAGACCTCACTTACATTTTAGAGACAAAGCATAAAGATCCAGGCTGCTTTACACTCTAATCCAGCAGCGACATTTTTCTTAACTGGATCAAGGACTGACACATTTAGGTTGTACTAGTAAATTTTATTTTTCTATAACATAAGAGCAAAATACAGGTTTTGCCTAGCACTTTCTCACTCAAGCCTTACGAAACATCAACACACTTAGCCTTAACATACAACTATTTTTGCTTTCTGATAACCCATACAACTGACAAAGCATTCAAAAAGAAATGAAAAAAAAAGAGAAAAACAAAAGACTCATTAGCTATACTAATACTGAGCGCTCGTTAATCTCCCAGCATACCATATGGGGCACTCCAGGTTCTTCTGCATGGCCGAAAGCACGCCCTGTACCTCTCCGGCAGCCGGCAGCGAGAACTCCATCCTTCACCCCCAAAGGAGCTCTACAGGAAAAAAAGGAAAAAAAGCAATTACCGTTGTTCCTGATCCGTTGCATCCCATGCCCACGGCTCCTCTAGAGCCCGCTGACGGCAGCGCTGCCCCCGCTCCGGGCGCGGACAGACGCCCCCCGCCGAGTCCCTACGGCCAAAGAGGCGGACTGGAAGTGTCACAGGAGCACCCAGTGGAAGCTCACCGAGAGCGCAACAGCTGCGGGAAACGGGCACTTCTCGGCGGGAAAGGGCGCGGAGACAGCGGAGAGGCTCGCGCCAAGGGCCCTAGGGACCGCGCGCACCCACCGGCGCGGGGAGGGCCCGCAGCGACCGTCGCAAACAAAGAGAATCCCCCTCACCTTTACGCGGCGGCAGCTCGGGCGCAGGGACGGGACCCGACCCGTCTCCCTCACGGGCCGCCCGCCGCCACCGCATTTCGCGCCTTTGCCATCGCCCCCAGCAGCCAATCGCGCGCCCCAGTCGCAGCACGTGGGCCGAGAAACGTCCTCTTATTAGCTCCTTCCTGTCGCGTGACGCTCCGCCCCCGCCACGGTGTGGTGGGGCAGGAAAGAGCACAGCTGATTGGTTCTGCCGCTTCCGCGTAACCCCACGGCACGTATTGCGTCGGAGTGCGCAGCGGCCGGCGCGGTGCATTGTGGGAGCCGCGGCGCAGCTGCGGAAGTGCGTGTCTGCTGGCGGCGCGCGGCGCGCCCCCGCGTGCGCGCTCCCCGGTCTGTTTGTTGTTGTGGTTCCACAGCTCCTGGCCCCGCCCCCGCCGGCCAATCAGGGCGGTGGGGCGGATGAGTGGCAGGCGGAGCTGCCAATAGTGCCGCGCGGAGGGCGCGGGGCGGGCCCGGCTCGGTCCGCCATGTTAGGCTCGTCGGGCCGGCTGACAGGGCTTCCCTCGCCTCCTCAGGAGCGCGGCATGGAGCCGCAGGTGAATCTCCGCGTCACCTGCCGCGGGGAGACCCAGAGCTTCCTGGTGTCAGACTCGGCGCACACGACGTGGGCGGACGTGGAGGCCATGGTGAGCGCGGCCGCAGCCGCAGGGAGTCTGTCGCGGTGAGGCGCTGAGAGCGTAAGCGCCTCTCCGAGGGTCCGGCATCTTCTCTCTCGGGTTCCTAAGCTGTGTCCCCTGTCTCACAGGCTGTTAGAACTGCTGTTTTATTCTGCTGCGGCCTCAGTTTTGCTTTTAGCGTTAACGGTGACTTTTACTCCTGTTATATGCTTAGAGTGGCGTGAGAAGCTGTTTTGGATAAAGCTTCTTATGGGTCGCTTGTTTTTCTGTGTGAGCAGGTGGCCTTAGCTGTATGCTTTGCCCTTTCCTGCAGTTGTGGATACTTGATTTTGGCACTTTACTCCTGTAAAGTACAGTTTGTCCCTCTTGTCTCCCGTTCTTTACTCTTTGAAGTATATATGGTGAAGTCACACACTTCTGTTGCTTATAGAGTGTTTTCCTGAAGACTAATCTTTGCTCTCTGGGATGCTGAATCACTGACATACGTTTTTGATTTCTTTCTTCCTGGTGCCTTGTGTGTGCTAGTTGGGATATAACTGGATTTGTTAGTGGGCCATGCATACATAGACGGCTGCTTATGAGAGTGTATATATCATGCGCTTGATATGTTTGAAGAGTTTTTGTTTGAATGTTTATTTCCAGTGCTATTTAGTGCAAATTCCTGTATTAGCTGAGGCTGAAATTGTGTAGTAAGGATTCTTTCGGCTATGATGAAGCTGCAGTGATTTTTTTTTTTTTTTTTTTTTTTTAGTAGCAGCTGTTTTGGGGGGTGTTTTTTTTTTTTTTAACTTGCTCTCAAAGTTGCATCTTAAGAGATCTTTCCCATATTTTATTTTCTCTCTTTCAGTTCTTTTTTTAGCTAACATATTCCAGTGTGCCTTGTCGGAGGTTCCTGCATTGTGACTTACTCAAATTCAAAGTTCAAACTGCATCATTTTAGCTCATTGTATTTCAGCCTTCTAGAAGAGGGGCTAGTTCAGGCTTAAAACACTTGTTGACAAGTGGACCCTGCAGGAATGTCCGAACTAGTCAGAATCCTGCTTGCATCAAAGCTGGAAGCAGATTGCTATGTAAGCACGGTGTTGCCCTTAATCCTAAGTAGTCTGAGAGTGAGGGTGTGTTTGTTCAAGGCGTGGTGTTCCATTACAATAATGTTTCTCTAACCAAGGTAGAACCACTGGATGTCTCTGCATTAGGTTGTGTGAATATCTGTTTCAAGATAGTATCAGTTAAACTGAGTCTTTCCTATGTTTTAATATATTATTAAATGTGTTTGATGTTTATACGGCATAACCCAATCTCTGGTTCTGGCTTGAGTTTTATGGGAACAACCTGTGGTACTAGGTGATGGGGATACAGATCACAGCTTCCTCTTGACAAACTGAGTTGCTTCCCTTGCTGCACTCCCCAAATTAATTTGGGATATATCACTGGAAGAACCTGCCTGTTGCACGTTCGTTGCAGGATGTATGTTGCTATGTCGTGCTCTTACGGTGCTGTGTAAGTCCCAGCCATCTGCTGGCGTCTAGGGCTGCTTCTGTTAGGCCCAGGCTAGCAGAATGTGTCTCGCAAAAAGCAGTTTTTCAGAGAGAGTTTCTGTCAAGAAAAATACAGTGTGTGTAGGTAAATGATGCAAAAAATGCACATGAGCAGCAAAGACTGTTGTTACTCAACACAGGGAAGCAACCACCATCATTTATGGTTAATTTGATGCTGTTCTTTCTACTCTGCTAAGGCAAAATATAAAATAGCTGCTCAGCTTTATTCTCCAAATTCTGATCTATGTAATGGATTTATATGTTCTGATGTACAGTGAGCGGTAGAATGAGATGCTTCACTCTTTTTAGTACTTGAATTAATCCTAGTTTCTCAAAATACAAATGGGTTTGTGGGAAGAAGGCTAATCGCCCATGTGAGCTGTCTCCCTTGTGCTTTATAACTAGAAGCTAGCATTTGGCGATTGTTGGCTTTAGCCTTTGTATGTTGCAGTGTTTATCATGCCTAAGTTCGTTAACCCTGAGCTAGTCCTCTTATAATGGAAAGGTTATTATTATTTATTTTGGGGTAAACATTAAATAGGGGTGGTGAAACAGAAATGCAAGAAATGCAACGGAAAAAAATGCATTTTTTTCTTTTCATTATAGAAAGTTAGCAAAGGTTGGAGGCAAGGCACTGGGGAGAGTTGTTCAACTTCAGAAGAATGAGTTTTGTAAAACAGGTTTTTTTCAACTGAGAAACTGGAGGGAAGGGCAGAAGGGTTAAAACATTTTCCTGACTAATAATCGTGATTAACTGCCAACATCTGTAGTCCTGTCTCATTGTGGTTGTGTGTTCTTTTTGCCTTGCAGGTTAAAGTTTCGTTTGACCTGGACAATATTCAGATCAAATACATTGATGAGGATAATGATGAGGTAAAATATCCCCTTCCCTCCCAACGGGCCTACCAAAATATGTCTGGTGTGAACCTTTCTGCCTCTTGGTAATTTGTAGTGGGTCCTTCAGGAGTGTCTGTTGTGCAGATTGGAGGTGATGTTTTTGCCCCTTTGATAAGAAAATAGCTAGTCTTGTGATTTTACTCTTAATGTGGCATACTTATTTTAAAATATTATTCTAGGAGCTACTGCCTTTCTTTTCACCACCCCATAGAAACAGCCAGTGGTTCCATGTGCTCTGAGGTTGGGATGCTTCTGTTGAGGGATTTCTCATTTTTCATTTTATCAGGATTAGGTAGTTGTAACTACTTGTGTTTGCAGCCATGGTAAAGCCCTGTCTCTTCAATCTACACTCCTTCCTCTGAAAAATGTAGATCCCCTGTCATTAGCACATCTTTACTTCAGTGGTCTGGTGTAGTCAAATCCTCTGCTTGTTTTATGCAAATGCTATAATCTCCAAGCAGATTACTGATTTAGAAAACAAATTAGTTACTTCTAGTTGTCCTTGTTGAGGAACTTCCTGCTTGGCATAACCTCACACTCATATTCTTTCTATTTATGTAGAGATTTGGAGTAGAAAGTAGCTCTCAAACAGAATGTAACTTTTGCAAACTCTGTGTTCCACTACTTGATTTGTAGCTCTACTAAATTGCAGAGATCGGGATCTTTGAGTGTTTGTTGTTTGGGTTTTTTTGGTTTTTTTTTTCTTCTGTGGGGAAATGTTAAGGTATTTCCGCCAACATTATGAGAGACTCTCCCCTTATTTTCCAGCCTGTATCTATAGAAATTTATAGATGCATCTGTTGGAGGTCTTTTTCAAATACTAACAGAGTAGGCATTGTTCAGAATCATGCACTGCTCTAGTGATTAAGTAGCTTCTTGTATTAGTAACTTCTATATGCAAAATTTATAAATGAGCACCTGTGGAAGATGGGCTTGGCTTGTATCTAACAAAAAAAGTAGTTAAGTGTTTAATGTTGGGCGCTAAGAGCAGCTGGGTCCAACCTCTGTGTACTTGTGTAGCGAACCCAGCAGTACTGGCATCAGGTGACTTCCAGTACATGAGACCACACTTGTTCTGGATGCTGGTGGGTGCCAGAGACCTTGCTTGTTGTGCAAACCTAATAAAGAACACCACAACACTGACTAATGATTAAACGAGGCAGCAATAACAAATATCTGAAGGAGTGGCATTTTGGAAACTCTGTATAAAAGTACAATTGTTCTGAAAGCGTGTTGATTTTAAGAGAACCACAAAAATATATTGGTGGCTCTTACTCACTGTTGTTTCTCTTTGCAGGTCTCTGTGAATAGCAAAGGTGAGCTGCTACTTTACTGAAGTGAAATCACTAAAGAGACCCTAGCTGTTGTTCAAGTTTTTGGAAAAGCAGTTGAGAATGCTTACTTCTTGATTTTTTGGATTTTATGCATGTTTGGGTATTCAAATTATTCCCAAAGGAAGGAGGTTTTGATCTATAGGAACAAGTTGGAAATTACTAAATTAATGAAATGTTAAGTCTCTAGGCTGTGAGAACATTTGCTTGTGCTGTATATACAACTTCTTCCTTCAGTAGCACTGTTTTAAAAGACTTTACTGAAGTTATGGGAGACACTCCTTGATGTAAGAGTCCCTAAATACTGTGTGCTAAATTTACATCTGTTGTTTGAGATGGGGAAAATTCACATTTCTTTCCCTTTTTCTTTAGAGGAATATGAAGAAGCTCTGAAGGTAAATGTGCTCTTTGACTTCTTTCAATCTATTCATCCTTCTCCAATTAAATTTGGTGTAGCTGAGAAAAAAAGCAGCATTACCTGTCCCATGGAAGTCTGAATGGCTCAGTTTATAGCTTTGGACGCTACCTTGAATGTTTTGCTACAACTTTTTTCCATCCAGGCTAATCTTGATTTGTATAAATGAGTTGAATAGGCAGTTGTAATTCAGGGCCCTGAGCAGCCGGTTCATTGGTTAGATGTCTGTCTTTCTCAAACACTTAAACAGTAATCCCATGGTTGGAGTTACTGGGCTCTAGTGGGATCATTTAAAAATCTTGCCATGTAGACTCTAATGTTGTACTCTCTGGCAATAAAACTTTAATTGGTATCAATGCTTGATTACTTCATAAGCAGTTAGTTTTACTTAGACAAAATAAGAATTGTGTTCCTTTAAATTTCAGTTGTACAGTACTAATACTTTCTGAAGTTTTTGCTCATGGTCTGAATTTCAAATCTGATTTCAATTTGTTACTATTTTCAACTTGTTATTTACTGTAAGTTCCTGGACAGAATCTCTGTTGTTTACTGGCTCATATGAACAGCTTTATTGCAGATTGAAAAAATTCTGCAGAATATCTGGATAATTAACCTTTTGCTTTTAGTAAACGTATAAGCATATTGGTAACCTTTAAGAAAGACAGAATAGACTATCAGCTGACTGTACCTTGGCATTTCTCTCAGTTTTTCTTTTTGTGTGTGTTAGTATTTCCCCAACCTCTCCAGTTTAGTGCTGTATTCTTACAGGATTTTTTATGTTGGTTTCAAGTGGAGTAAATATGTATCTATGTATGTGCTCTTTGTTTAGATTGCAGTTAAACAAGGAAATCAACTTCAGATGAATGTGTATGAAGAAGACTCTTCTCCGAAAGAAACTTCGTATTCTTGTTCCTCGCAACTACGTGAAAAAACTGTGACAGAAAAGTTAGCACTTCCTAAAGATGAGAAGAAACCTCTTTCGCACTATTCCATGCTAGCTCAGGGGTTAGAGGAAAACTTAAAAAACGAAATGGAGCTGACAATGCAGGTAGGATGCAGAAATTGATTATATATTCATTAAAGCAAAGAGTTCATAAGTGTAATTCACTTTATAGACTCATCATCATCTTTAGCCTTGCATAAAAACTCAGTTTAGAAGTTGGTCTTCATTTTCAGCTACTTGCACCCATTGAAGCTTGTAAAATTGTTTGAATGTCTTCAAGAGGACATTTTAATGCTACATTTAGAAATACAGATTCTTTCATGTTGACCATTCTTAAGTATTGGTTTCCTGAAGCCCTGATTGCCATCTAGTAACTTCTAGTTGACTTAATTTCTTTGGCTTTGATGTGTAATTACACTCAAATGCTAATAAGGCATTCAGGAAAATGTCAGCGACTTCCTTGTGTTGCTTTTCCACTGTTTTCCAAAGAACTTGAGTATTTTTTTTTTGTAAAGGCACTCGAGGGGAGAGCTATTTGAAAGTGGTTGACTTGCTGTATCGAGGTGTTTTGCAGGTTTGCGACTTATTTTTGTGGTGTGGTTTTTTGTTTGTTTTGTTTTTCCCGCAGCAAAAGTTAAATCACACTAGAACAGGAAGAATAAATGAAAATCCTCCCAAATGGTTTACTAGCTACTTGGAAACAGTAAGTACATTTTCTTCTGTATTTCAATATTCTTAAAGGAATACATAGGAAGCTATGGGTGGAAAAGATACCTGTGATGCCTAACTCTGTACATCTGACCACACTTGCTCTTGGAACTTGTGACCAAGATCTTAAACCGCATTTAGGCGTCTAATGGCTTTCCTTTTGTGATGATAAATGGAAACTAGATATCTATGAATGTACAGTGTAGGTGTTACCTTAAAAAAAAAAAAAAAAGTTTGATACATGCCACTTCTTGTCAAAAGTGGATTGTTTGGTTTATGGACTTAATTGGTTTGAGTGTAGTTTTAAACAGCCCCCGTGCTAGAATCCTTGTTGCACTCCGGATAGTCGTAGGAACTTCAGGGCACTCATGATGAGAGTGGGCATGAAATACGGTGTTGCTGTTGGAGACTCTCGTTTGACAAGTTTAAGTAGGGTAATACTTAGCGTTTCCTGGGATTTGAAGCATTTGATGACCTTGCTTTTCTTTATTGTTCAGTTTAAGAAAATACTTTCAGGAGGCCAATGAGTATAACCTATAGATTATTAAGATGTGGGTGTTAACTTGTTTTGAACAGCTAATAAATATCACTGAGAAGCAGTTGGATATGAATGCTAAGAACTAATTAGCTAATGAGTTCTTGAAACTAAAAGGTAAAGTGGTGCAATAGTAGATGCATTTATGTTGAAGCTTTTTTTTCTAGCATCTCCCTTCCTTTGCCACCTCTTTATACAAAGTGAAGGTAGGGAACTTAATGGTTGTATGTAAAACATCCCTGGTGGACAAAATCAGGACTTAATGATAGAGACTCCAGAGGGGTTTGTTAGGAGTTGTGTTAATTGCCTCAGAGATAACCTTGCATAAGGGTAAAGAAATTTATGGAAGAACTTTAATATTGTAAACATGAATCTATGATTTTTAATTTTCCTTGTTAAAACCAATGGGCTGGTGTTCTCTAAAATACAGATCCCCTTTGAGGAATGTGATACTTGTCTAGTTTAATCTGGAATGGGCTGAGGGGATGGGAAGCGGATGCTGACCTTCATTATGATTTATAGATTGGGAGACTTGGTATGAGTAATTGAACTTTTGAAGCCATGTGGGTCAGTCTCATCCATGACTGCTTTAATTTTTTTCCAGTTCAGGGAACAAGTAGTTAAGGAAACTGTTGAGAAACTGGAACAGAAGCTGTATGAAAAGCTTGTTCATCAGAATCAGCCTCCAGATTTTTCCGAGAGCTCTATTACAGCAGCACCTCCACCTTCAGAGAGCCAGTCAGTGAATGGAAACCCGTGTGACTGGCTGATCTCCTGCTGCAACTGCCAGGCCCGAATTGTTGGAGTTCGCTACCAGTGCAGGTAGCGTATGCTGAGAGCTGGGAGTGTGGGAAACCGAATGTGTAGGGCATGGGAAAGAGTCTGAGAAACTATCTTGATGTCCTAGACTTCTAGATTTCTGATCTGCAGCATGCTGTACATTTCAGAACCCTCTACACGTGTCTCACAAACAGCTTGTGTTCTTGGCAGTGGGGAGTAGACCTTATCTGCATAAGAGCAGGATTAATGCTATTTTGAGAAAGTGTGACTGTTAAAACAGAGCGAGAGAACTTCACTGCGCTTGCTATATTCTCAAACACTTCTTATCTTTTTTGCATATAGCGTGTAATAATTACAAAGGAAAATGTTTCCATTCAGTTAACTAAACAAAAAAGCAAGACTTAGAACCACCAGTCTGTTAGCCCTGACAGTCAATGAGACTAAGGCAGGTCATGCTTTTTTTTTATTATCTTACTGTTGTCAGTTTAATAATATGAAATAGGTTTTGATGAGTGTCTCAAGTGAGGGTTTTATTTGAATGAGGCAACTGATGGAAAGGTACGTATTTTAGGACTAGGCAGCAGCAGTGAATGTAATGCCAACAGGGATTTTTCTTTGGATGTTTCTTTTTCTTGCTGGCAGGAGTGACAGTCTGTTTTTTACCAGCCCTGTTCCTGCAGGAGCAATCTGCTTTGCATCCCTGAGTACTTCAGTTGACTTTTCCTCTGTATTTTCATAAGTATGCTTTCATAAGATGCTGTTTCTGGCATTGGATTTCAGTATAATGTTTTATCCTTTATAGCAACAATTGTTAGTCACTTGTGCTAAAGGAAGCACCAAGTTTTCTCAATGTGTGTTCAAGAAGGAAGTGAGAACTGCATTGCAGTTTTGCCAAGAAGAGAGATACTGATCTAGATATTCCAGATGGCTCCAAATACTGATGTATAAGCGAGAGGACCAGCTTCTGTTTCACTCAGGCACTGCTTACAATGGTAGCATGAGACAGAGTTGTTTCTGTGCAGAAACGTAAGGATTAATTAACCTTCAGTGTCTTTTTCTAGTGCATTAATTCTTTGCCTGCTTTGCAGCCTTTGTCCAGCCTACAATATCTGTGAACAGTGTGAAGCAGGAACATACGCACATGATGCTAATCACGTCTTGTTGAAGCTGCGGAGGCCTGTGCTATGTATTGCTGAGAATTACAGCCTGGCAGAGTTCTCACCTCGCCTGCCTGCTACTCTGGAGCAAGTCAGGTAAATGGTGACATCTGTCAGCACCTGACAGGATTATCCTGATAGCAAAGTGGCAACACCTGTGTTGGGGTTGATGTTCAGCTTTTATTTTAGTTTTAGAGATAATAAGAAATGGAAATGGTACTCAAACTTTATTGCAAGTAGCTAAAAATAGCTATATAGCTATAAGTGGCCTAAGTCATAAATCTTACAGCATTTTTAGTAACAAAGTAGAAAAGACAGAATTTTGTGTCATAGGTAGGTAGCAAACTTTGAGAGCTTGCTTTTTCTTTGAGCATACCCTAATCTGCCTTTAAGTTTGCTCTTTCACTGAGACCATTCGAAATATCCTCACAAGCAACTAAAAAGTGTTCTTTTAAAATCATCTGTTTTCCAGTCTAAAAGTGTGAGAGAGTACCAGGAGTGTTCCTTTTGAGACTAAGACTGTGTTGGCTAAAGCTGAATTCTAGTCAACTTAATATATTGCAGCAAGGTGGCTTATTCTCTCTGCAGGCTTCAGAAACAGATGGACAAAAGATTTCTGAAGGCAGAAAAGCAAAGATTACGAGCAGAGAAGAAACAGCGAAAGGCAGAGGTCCGAGAGCTCAAAAAGCAGCTAAAACTGCACAGGAAAATTCATCTGTGGAACTCTGTCCATGTATTGGAAACTAGTGGCTCACCGACTCTGAAATCTGAGAGTCTCCAGCCGAATACCTTCACGTAAGAGATGTCGTTTGCTGAGCGCTCCTTAGTTGTGCCTGTCTGTCCTTTGCTGTCAGCTGAGTTAAAGTAACAGGAGGAAGGTTATGAAATGACTCATTTCAAGTATCATTTGTCATTGGACCCTGTGAGGATTTTGTCTAAATGAAACTTGCAAAGTGGAGGGTTTTTTTATTGTTTTTACTTGGGAGGAGAGTAGGAGAAGAAAAAAAGAGACTGATGGTTAATACCAGAAACAGAGATTTATATAGATTAGGAGGAAGGGGACTGCCGAGGATTTACATATATGCATACACATGCATGCATGCGCATACAGTGTAAATTAACATTACTGCCAGTTTTAAAAAAGCCTGTGTCTTCCTGGTCTATGAAGTGTCTCTGCATAACGTCAAGTACATTCTGTGTACTTATGTTCAGTGCTTTTTTTTTTTTTATTATTTTTTATGTGATCTTAGGCTGAGGCTCACTAGACAGCAGCCTTTGCAGGCAACCACTTCGCATTTTCTGCTCACTTTGGTTTTATGAATGTACAGGTGTAAAACGTGTATAGTTCTTGTTTATTTAATTCATCCCATCCATTTAGGGCATTTAAATGTGAAATTAACGTTAAGCAGTTATTTACGTTTGTGGGGAGCTTGAAATAGCTATCTTTGCTTCCTTTTTGCTGAACAGGCATCTTACAGGAACAAAACCAATGCTAAAGTTGGCATGCATATGAGCTGCTTCACCAGTCCCCTCTTTGTGCCCAAATTAACAGTAAAGCTTTGGATTAAATTTCTTTGAGCCCCTTTCAGGAAAAAACCTGCAGTATCTTGCTGAAAAACATTGTTTGTAAGGCCAAATTAGACACTAGTGTTAAACTATAGAACAATCTTTATTGATTCAACATCATAAAGATGACAACTTTGTTCTCTGGTAGAATAGCATAGCCCAAAGTTCTGTCAGACTAAACCAAATCAAGTGAAGAACAGTGAACTTCTCTCTGTCAAACCTGAGTTCTGTAATTATAATAGCATTCTTCCAAACGAGCAAATCTTGTTTTGATGTATTTCTTTTTTCCTTAAGCAAAGGAAAGCAAACAGCTATGTGATGTTGAGACTTAAGATGAAAACAGTAGCTAAAATGTTAGAATTTTTGAACACTTCTAGAGATAAAAGAAGAAAACAAACTAAACGGCCTCCTCCTTTTTTAGCCAGTGAAATAGCAGCTGAAGGACTTCCTCAGTCTTGGTGGTTTCTTGGTGTATCTTTTTGTTTGTTTCCTTCCCTCCAATCCCAGGAGTCCTAGTCAACCCTGCCAAGCAATTGTCCCAACACTGAGTGCAGTATTTGTGGATGAGAATTTGCCAGATGGGACTCACTTGCAACCAGGAACAAAGTTTATCAAACACTGGCGAATGAAAAATACTGGCAATGTGGAATGGAGCTCAGACACAAAGGTATCTTTCCTTTGCTATTATTTTACACACTAAAATAGTTCTGGAAGATAATATTTATATGCATTTAGGAATCTGAATTCTCTGTCAGAATCTGTTTAGCATTCCATTTGGCATGTTAATTCACAGGCTGGGCATTCTGGGGCAATAAGCTGTCATAAGCAATCAAGATTGACATCACTGGATGTGTCTTCCAGTGCTGTTATAATGTTAGAGTTCCCCCTTGTTTACAAGGCATGTGCTCCTTTTCTGACTTCAAAAAGCCTTTCCTGTCTGAGTGAATGATTTCATGTCGAAAGATACAAGTTGTGGCGATAGTGGCTAGTGTGAGAATGTTCACTAGCAGCCGCTCTTTGCCAGGCCTAGCATCTGCAGGGCCTTTCAGCAGAGGAGCTTTGAGTGCTCCTTGCTGCCCACAGTTTGCAAAGAAGCTTGTGAAGTTAACCTTTGCTTTTTCTATTGTATATTTCAGCTGAAACTTATGTGGGGAAATCTGACCTTGGCATCTTCGGAAAAAAAAGATGTGTTAGTGCCATCCCTTCCATCGGGACAAGTAGGAACTGTTTCAGTTGAGTTTGTAGCTCCTAACATAGAAGGAACTTACACCTCTCACTGGCGACTGTCGCACAGAGGGGAACAGTTTGGGCCCAGGATCTGGTGCAGTATCGTTGTGGATCCCTCACCAGCTGCTGACTATCTAGAAAGCAACTGGAAGGATTCCGACTGCTGTCGGAAGGATAACACTTCCAGCACCAAACAGGCAAGTAACTCGTATGGTATTTGGGGTTTGAGTTGCCTAGTAGAAGGAGTAAAGAATATTGTTTGGTGCAATGGCATAGTGTCCCTAACTATATTGATTTCCAGGAGATTCTTTTAGTTGTTGGCTTCTAATTTTTATTTTTAATAGAAAAGAAGCACAACTTTTATTGCATTAGTGAGTTCTAAGATGGTCGTTCATTTTGATAGGCATGGGATTAGATATCAGTCTGTTGCAGCTATTTGTTTAGTTTTTTGATTGAACTGAAACACTGTAGGATTTCTCTATGTTAGATCTTCTCTTTTTGGATCTGAAATGAGTTAAATCTCTTTTCAAGTTACTTGTGTTCTTGTACACAATATTCAGGCTTTGCATTTCATGTAACAGTTGTATTTGCTGCCTGCCTAAGGGGCTTCTGGGGCATTATTTTTTTGCTTTGGCAGGATGCTTCCTTAAAGACAGAAGCAGGTGCTCAACTGATGGGTGAAATTGTGGAGCAGGCTGAAATACCTCTGCCAACTATTCCTTTAAAGATCAAAAATCTGCCAAGTGAGAGAGAATTTTATATCCCATCTGTTGATCTTCTCACTGCACAGGTAAAGTGCTAAAATTCAAGTAGAGATAAAACAAAACCACCTTGAGTCTGATATCTAGATACATAGACATCTATACGAATAAAAAGCTTTTGGGCTCTAAAATAGCCACTGTATTTTAAGGAAAGGTATATTGCATTTTATATAGCAGAACTATTTTTTTTCGAATTAGTATTGGGGGCTGTTGCAGTACAGAAGGTATGCAGGACAGATTCTCAATAAGGAGTTACAGGGTTGAGTCTTTGGCCCCTAGCAAGGGAGTACTGACCTTTGCCTCTTGCTAACCTCTTTTTGTGTCCCGTATTCCACAACATGGATATCCGTTATGGGAAAAGTGACCTCTGTCTGAGATCATGCTAAGTAACTACCAAAGTGGAGTAGATTATTTGCAAGTTAATGGGATCTGATGCTGGGAAGTACAGCGTAAGATCCCATTTCAGGGTTTGCTGAGGAAAACTGCTGTTTCTCTGTGTAGGATTTGCTGTCCTTTGAGCTGCTGGATATTAATATTGTGCAGGAATTGGAGCGAGTGCCACACAATACTCCTGTTGGTAAGGTTCTTCTGATACTCTTTGTGCTGTTTCTAGCATTACAAGTTAACTGTTTACCCAATGAAAAGCTGAACTTACTTGTGCAAAAGATTTATTTGATCTTCAGGCTAGAGTGTTTTCCCAGCTCTCCTGTCTTTTCATTTAAATTCTTGCTGTAGTCTTAGAGGATATATTTGATAGTGCTTTGTATCCTTTGTATTTTTCAGTCTTGACTTCTTTTCAGCTTCATGTCCCCAAGACCATGAGATTCCAGACACTGAAGAAGGCTGCCAATTTCTTGGGTCAGCCAGTGCCAGTGTAATGGAAAGCTAGTTCATTTCTCCAAATTATCCTGAAGGATAACTGGGTTTCTTCAGTCTTGGAAGAATATCCCTTAAAGAAGGATAATTTCTAGAAAGGTTGCTTCCTGGAGGAAAAAAGGTTCCTACTCCTTTAGTGCCAATTATCTCTGCTGGCTTTGTTTTTCAGACATGACTCCATGCATGTCCCCTTTGCCACATGACAGCCCCTTGCTGGAGAAACCTGGCTTAGGGCAGATAGAGGAGGAGAATGAGGGGAGTGCATTTAAACCAGTGCCTGGTAAGCAGTAGTTGTGGGGAGCCTGGGGGTGAGGGGAGGAGGATGTTGTCACTTTTGTGTGGTCAGCAGTCTTGATGTCTAAAAAGAATTTTAACTACTGTCTTTCCCTTCGGTGGAAAAACAAGCATTTGTTTGGCTTGTAAACCTGTAGTGTGATTCTACTCTCTGATTGTAGAGGTTGGAATGTAATGTATGTAGAATTCAGAAATACAAATGCTTCCTTTGATTTGTCCAATTACTAGAATTGTTGGGAGAATTGACAACTTGCCTTTTATAGGCTAGATTATACTCACACACTGCAGGTGAGGCCCTCACTTCTCAATCACCTTTACATTCAACTTGAACCGAGTTCCAAAATCTTTCAATTTTTAAAACAATTAACACGCAGAGTCGATATTAGCCTTGGCTAGCCTAAAAAAATTCTTCTTATGCTTACATTTCCTTGTGGTGGTATTAAAATCTGTTATGTTTCCCTTTTAAAGGAAGGGCGGAAGCTTGCTTTCCTGCAGACACTTGCATAGTGAAAGTGAAAGCTGAACATCCATTGAACCAGGAGGAAGGGGAAGAAGATATGAGCGGGACTCAGTTTGTCTGCGAAACTGTCATTCGCTCTCTCACCCTAGATGCTGCACCTGACCATAAGCCCCCACAAAAAAAGAAAATCCTGCAGAGTAAGTGCTGTCTTTAGCTGGCTTCTGTGGCTTTACTTTTTAGCAGTCAGACATTGGCCACCAATTGCCAATGCAATTGCAGTTGGTGATACCGTTCTAATTGTTTTTCCTGATTGTTGTATTAGACTCGTTACAAACATTGCAAGACACCTTCAGTGGCAATATGATAAATGAAGAATCTCCTAGGATAAAAACTAAATATGCTCCCAAAAAGGAAGGAAAGATTCATCAGTCAGAGGCAATGACAGAAATTGACTGTGGTAAGTAAAACAGGTTTGAATTTAAGACAAAGCTGTAATAAGGGCTACCAAAAAAATCAGGTGTAAAACGATCTGACACTGTTCCAGGAAATTGATCCTTACTAGATCAAGAGAAACAATATTACATCACAAAATTGGTGTCAGGACTCTGAACAAGCAGCTAGTTTAATAGCTGCTTTAAAAAAGAAAAAGTGAAATTGAGACATAAAGGTTCCAGTGGGATATTCAAATAAGTGCTTGTATTGTGCATGGCTGGTGCTTTTTCAAAGTAGGTGCTTTGGACTTTGGGATGCACATAATTTAGGAGCTGAAAACTACTGTTTAACTTCTCGGTGTAGCTCTTATTCCTGTTTTTATTATAAGCATTACTATCAGCAGCATATCTGCATAGGCTTACACCTCCACCCCCCACCCCCACCCCCCAATAGACAAAATTATACCATTAGTATCAGCAGCAAAGGTTTACGGCTGTTTCTGAACACTTGCCTTTTATATGTGAGACAATATGGTCATTGCTGTTATCCATACGAAATGGACAATTGTTAATGCTTCACTTTTTTCTTTTCCTGTTAGGGGACCTTCCCCTGCCTGATGAGAGGGCAATCCCCTGTAGCAATACTGGCAATTCTGACGGAGAGGAAGATGATGATAAAGATGATGTTCAAAGTCAAGTCTCCTCTGCTTCATCAGAGGATTATATCATTATTCTCCCTGAGTGCTTTGACACCAGTCGTCCTTTAGGGGAGTCTATGTATAGTTCTGCTCTTTCTCAGCCCAGTCTGGAAAAAGCAGGAGAACCTGAAAGAGGAGCAGAGAATCCCGAAGGGGGAAGCCAGCTGCATACCCACAGTGTCAGTGATATTTTGTCAATGTCACAAACGCTGGCTGTAGTGCCACTAACCCCAGAGATTGCGGACGCCGTACCCCAGACAGAGAGGTATGCTGCTTGGGCAAGAACAAAACTGTTATGGTGGGGTTGCTCTGGAGTCTGCAGGGTGTGGTGCTTAAGTTTAGTGTCCAAACAGAAACTGTCGAAAGAAAAGCTTTATCACATTCTGGAGTGAATTCCCTGAATCCTGCAACTCTTGGTAAAGCCTGTGCTCACTGGTTAGGTGAGCGTGACAGGGAAAGAGGGGAGCATGCAAAGCTTTTTCTCTTGTCTGATGACCTTAACTTACCTACATGTGTATGTGTAGAATGAAAGTAATAAAAGTAATTTTTTTTGCTCTATATTCTCAGAAATCTTGCATCTCTTCAGACTCATGTCTTCCAAGAACCAAACATACCAGCTTCAGAGAATATCTCTTCCACTCCTCAGAATCAAATAAGAGAAGGTATTGACAGTACTTAATGAACGGTGCATTCACAGTTGTCATCACCTATTCCTTATGCCTAGCATTGTATTTAATGTCTTGTTGTTCTTGAGGAGAACAGAAATCTACCAAGTTGTGATTGTTTTTTAATCTGGGTGTTGAAATTTTGCTATGTAGAAGATTTGAATAAAGAAGTAATTGGCTTTGTGGATCAGCTAAGAGTATCTATTAATTAGAAGGTGTAGGAGGGTACTCAGAAGTATTTGTAGACATCTGGATGATTACCTCGCTCTGGAATTAATGAGCTGTTGTTACAGTCACTGGGAGCTGAGACAGCAGTTGGTCATGTTAAAATAAACACCCACTGACTAAGGAGCCAAATTACTTTGGAAATTCTTTTGTTTTGACTGCAGTGAGAATCCTATATACCTCGTTTGTGTCTGGATGACTAAATTATTAGGATTAATACTGGTCTGAGTCCTACTGCTTTCTGCGTATGTCCGTGTTGCATCTCTTCAGCTTCTCATTAACTGGACATGTTGATATGGTATTTTTTCTTCCTGTTCCAGAACCCAGTGGTGAAGACAGTCGTGAACCAGGATCTTCTGGGGTTCTAACTAGTAAACAGAGGTGCTCAGAATATCCACGGTAACAAAGCTGTGACTTCACAAATACTGTTTTAAACTAAGAACTGCTAAATCTAGCAAAAAGCACTGGCTTACAGGTGTAGTCAATATTCTGGTAGAAAGGCCTGCCTTCTTAAAGGAAACGTGCTGAATTATATAATGCTTTATTTTCATAAAATCTTGATTTCTACTTAGGCACAAATTTGAAGGATGCAGAATTGGCAAACAAAAGTGTATTGAGAGCTCAAGCTGAATCTTTCTAAAATTTTGTGGGTTTTTTCTGGAAAATCTCAGGATTTTTAGAATAGGGGTTTCCTAAGTTAGCTGCAAAGTTAAGCATCTTAAGATAGTGAGGCTGGAGGAATAAGACAAAACATAGAGCAGAATATTAAGTGACTGGATAATTGATGGAAAACAGGGGGGAGTTACTCTGGCCTGAATGGATGTGTCACAGTGCGCACCTTTCAGGTAGAGGTGTACCCTACTGGATGAGAATATTTGATTCTTTACAAGTGGCTATGTTACGGAAAGCAAACTAATTTACTTTAGTATAACACCACGATTTAATAGAAGGTATCAAGAAAGAAGGAATGAGCTTCCTGGATAGCTCAGTTCCCGAACAGTAGTGATTCCTTTGGATCATAGGTTGTTCTTTCCAAGGAGAACTACATCTTATCAAAGGGAGAGACTTCCATTTCATGTGAAACACGCACTTGGCTTTATTGCCCTAATGTAACACCTGAGTTCTCTGTAGATACCCTCCGGGAAGCAGCATTGCAGGAGAACTGGTTAAAGGAGCTTTGTCAGTTGCTGCTTCTGCCTACAAAGCATTATTTGCTGGACCACCCATTATAGAGCAGGTAAGTGTCTTTCCTGGATACTATGTGAGTTTCATAGAGTGGCAGCCTTAAAATTATAGGTCTGTGTTTTATAAAGTCAATACTCTGTGTAGGACTTCATGCAACAGTGGAACGTTAAGCTTGGGGGCATACCTTTGACATGTGCTGCTCCACCAGCAGACGGGGAAATCCATACCCCGGGGATAGAAGGATGGCTCTTACAGCAGCGTGTAAGAGTAGCAATTCACCTTTAAGTGAACAGTGAAATTGAATAGAAACAGCTTAATTGTGGACAAAAGGGCCAGTATAATGCAGGACCACTGCTTCAAATGGCAAAAATAAATTATCTTTTCATAGCTTATCACTCTGTCTCTTTTCCAGCAGCCTGAAGCCAGGGAAGAGCACACCGCCGCTCTTCTGTCCAGTCTGTGTGAGATGGGGTTCTGCGACAGGCAGTTAAACCTGCAGCTGCTGAAGAAACACAACAACAACATGGTCCAAGTGGTGACTGAATTGCTCCAGATCAGTAACAGTGACTGGTACAGCAGCAGATGCTGAACCTTCCTGGTGGAGGAAGGAATCCCCTTCGTTGAGTAAACTCACATTAAACACTGCAACAGTAACAGGCTGCTCCTCAGCTGCTTTCTGTTTGGAGGTGTGACTAAAGCCTTGGCTTTTCGCTGAGCTTTTGACTCTTTTCTGATGGAAATGTCAAACAGTGATTGTCACAGCATCTTAGGAATTGGAGACCAGAATTTCAACTGTTATTTGGAACTCACAGTTACAGTCTTTAAGTTTCTAATTTCATACTGAATCCTTTTGTCATGGAATCCTGTAGAATTAATTTAAACTTCCACCCAGATGAGAACTTCCCCTTTTATTGTGTGCAAATTTTTTATTTTTAGGCAGCTGGAAACTTGTTGTGTCAATTTTTAACAAGCTTTGGAATAGGAACCAATGTAAAATGCTGCTGTAAAATGTCTTACAAGAGATCCCTATAACTACCAAGTTACGACTTCTTCTGATATGATTTAGTAATTGATTTGTCCAATGCATGACAGTAATGTAACAGACTTAAACCTTACAAATGATTCTTAGAAGAAAAAGGTTGCTCGTACACAAAAGCCATCTTGAACCACCAGCTTTTGAAAAGTCTGACAGCATAGCCACTGTTAAACTGATGAACACCAGGAAAGTCATTGTTTCTTGTAGCAGAAGGAAGCAGGAGAGTGAATTTACCAGCAGTGATTGAACCATCTCTAGCAGTGACAGTGCAAAACATATCTCTAACAGGAAAATACAGCCTCTGTAAATTACCTTATTAAAAATGGAATGTGAGGGTAGGAAAGACCTTTCTAAGAATCTCTACAGGCTCTTTGTAAAAGTGTTAAAAAATTGACTGCTTTCTTTTTTTCAGTATAGTGCAAACCTCTTACTCTGTTAAGACCACATAGAAGAGTTAGAGAATGTGTAGAAACCTATACCTGAATTAGAGTACAAATTCTAGTCATGTTTAGGAACGGGAAGAGTGCTTGAGGTAGGGATTGCGTGACTTGTACTGTAGTGTGAAAAATGCATTAACTGCAGTAGTTTTCAGTGTACAGTCTCCTGTTTCTGGCTGCTCCTGTGTTTCTGTAGACACGTGTAGGATTAATTTTTCTCACAAGCTTTTGCTTTTAGATGCCCGTATTTAATTTGGAAATCAAATAATTCCCTTCAAAATGTGCTGAGAGAGATTTGATTCTGAAGAATCACAGGAAACGTGAAACTTCCCCTGCTGTGGTGTATCCATAGGTACCTTTTCAGAGTCCAGTCCCGCTGAAGGTGGCAGCTGGTGGATACGGTCTTAACCTTCAAGCAAACTTTTTTCCTTGCTGCAGTAAGAGACCCTTGATCCTAAAATATTTTATTACTGCTGCTTCAGACTAAGGTATTCCTGTTTTGTCACGAGGTAGCTGAGGCAGTATCAGTATTGTGACTGACCAGGTGATCAGTAGTAGTCATTTTTTTAAAAGGCATAATACCCTTAGAGATAAGATACCATTAAAATAATTGAAGAAAAAAAAAAAATGTATCATACCGTTTTTGTTTTAAACCTATTTTTATAGATTGTGGAAGATATACTCTTAAATGTTTATTTTGAAATACAGTAGAACTATTTTGCAGTGTTTCCCATCTCTCTGTACTCCCGTACAACTCTCTGCTGTGGACCAGATGAAGATCTTTCTGTAACGTGAAACTAATGGTTTTTACACACACAGTTTCGAGTTCCTTTGGGCTTGTGCAGCTCTGGGAGGAGGAGGGGGATGGCCAGGGAGGGAGCTGCTGGGGTTTCCCTGCTCTGCCCTGGGCTGGGAAGGATTCCCCTGCCTTCATCCCTGGAGTGTGATGTGTTCTATAAACTAACAAAACGCTACACCCTTTGCGGAGGAACACTTTGTTGCAGGTTGAAAGGTGAAGTGTGAAATGCTGTTTTCTGTAGGTTACTTTCACTAGGGTTTAGATGACGTATGCTCAGGCTTGGGATAGAGGTATTTCTGTTGGCTTTGTATATTTTGTTAATGGATGCATGGTATAATTTATAATATATTCTATAGTGCACACGTGGCCTCCGTGTGTTCTTTCGGGTGCCGTGGGGGGTCACGGCGCCTCAGGCTCCCCCGCGGGCCCGCCCCGCTCCCTTCCGCCGCCGCGGGGCCGCCCCGCGCCGCTTTCGGTTCCGCGCGGACGCCCGGTAAGCGGGGTCGGGGGTCCCGGGGGCGGCGGGCAAGGGGCTGGGTCCGGAGAACGCGGCGGGGTCGAGCCGGGGCCGCCCCTGCGCGCCCCCCCCGCCCCAGCGCTTCCCGGCAGCGGCGCCCGCCCCTCCCGGGGCTCCCGCGGCCACGGGCGCCGCGTTCCGCTTCCCCTCGCGGAGCGGGGCCGCTCGGGGCGGGGTGTCGGGGTCCTGGCGAACGGGAGGACCCCGAAGGGCGGCACATGGAGGGGCCGAACTCCAGCCGCTGCGCCTGTGGCGGGGTCCCGGTGCCCGCCCGGTGGCGGGGCCGCGCCTCGGGGCTCCTTCCTGAAGAGCCAGAAACGGGAACCGAGAGCGCGGGCGAAGCTGCAGCCTTGTCCCCGGGGCCCTCGGGAGCCGGCGGGGCTGGGGACGGGGGTGGGACACCATAGGGCCCTTTCGGTGTTGGAGAAACCCAGATCCTCCAGGGATCCTTGTCCTTCCCCGCTGCCGGGGGGGCACAGAGTCATCCCGGGCTTTTGGGAGCGTTACTGGGAGCTGATGGAAAAGACTTTGACTGTCAAAAGCCTGGGAAAATTATTTCAACTGTATTTTTAATTTTTTAAAACAGACCGTCTTTAGGCTCTATTATTTTATTTTGTCTGTTTTTAGCTTCTGTTTGCACACTTTGATTTTAGTCCGGCTGCTGTTACTGTTGGTGACGCTGTGCTTGGCTGGGAGTGCCAAGGCCTTGATGCTCAGGTGAGTTTCCTGTTGGATGCTAGAAGATTGAATGTTAAAAAGAGGGAGTTACTTGCAGTAACTCACCTTTTTAAGCGATTTCAGAGCTGGGCTTTAAGAAACTTGCTAAATGTGAGGATACTTGTGATCTACTACAAATACTGATGGTGCTGCTCTTGGAGGTTGGTTGACAAACAATTTTCTTAATGGATTTTTGTGTTGGACACCTAGTGAGAATCCTTCCTTCAACCATGGGTGGAAAACTCTCACAGTTCTGGAAAACGCCTGCCCAAAAGGAGAGTGAAGACAAACTGATCTTGCCCAGGCCACTGGAGGCTGAAGATGAAATTGCTAATTATGCTAGTATCAATGACTCTGCTGCATCTTGCACGGGCATTGCTCGTCGAAGCTGTGTCAATTGTCCAACGTGTCAGGGAACAGGAAGGGTCCCCAGGGGTAGGTGATGCTTGTGTGTGCTGTGTCAGTGCTTTCTGAGCTTCCTGAGGTCGGTACACGTCTCTTTGCCTAGAGACCTTGGTTGAACCGGTTGGTCTTTATTTTATTCAGTCTGGGACTGTCCTGTCTTGGTGCCTCCAGCTCGCTTGTGACTGCTGTGGGCTGCCTTTGCTGGGGGAGGGTGGGGTGGGAGGGCAGGTAGTGCAGTTTCTAGATAATTACTCAAAGACCACCCTGGAGCCCCCGGGGAGTTGTTGTTGCTGGCCAGAGATGGGAACGCTCAAACTGAGATCTTAGCTGCATCACACCTGCCTTCTAATTGGGCACTGCCCCCGCCTGCGGGTGGAGATGGGGCTGCTGAGCGATGCCCCGCAATGCAGTTTGCTTTATTTACTCATGCACTGAGTGTGGTCTCTGATCTGCTGCCACCTCTTTCAGAGCAAGAGCAGCAGCTGGTGGCTCTGATTCCATATGGTGACCAGAGGCTGAAGCCTAGACGAACGTAAGTCCTGTTAAATTTTGCCCTTTTCTCACCTTTGAATGTTTCTTCTGCGTATGAAGGAAAGCCTCAGTCTTTTGGGTGTTTTGCTCTTTGTGGTCTGCCTTGCAGTAAGTTTGGTGTTTACTGTGTCTCCAGCAATAGCAGACGTGGGACAGTCTTCTGTCTGCAGTTGTTGGAATCTCCAGCGGTTTGTTCTGTCATGCACCATGTCAGCGTGTGGGACTCGACCCTGCTGCTGCTGTGATTCAGGAGCTGGCAAATAATTCTACATAAACCCATCCCAGTTCTCTGGCACCCAACCTTTTATTGCCTCCCTGCTCTGAGCTGGAGCAGAACTGCAGATGCTTGTGCTGACAAACCAAGAGAATGATTGTGGCCCTGGTGCTGTTTTGCAGGAAACTCTATGTATGTCTTGCTGTGACAATCTGCCTGCTGACAACATCCCTCAGTATTTTCTTCCTGTTCCCTCGCTCCGTCGCCGTGCTGCCTGCGGGGCTGAACGCCTCCTCCGTTGGCTTTAATGCCACCACCACCACTGTGTACCTCAACGTGACGGTGAGTGCTCAGTTCACAAAGGGTGGATCTGAAGGGCTCCCCAACTGTCTCCTCTGCAGCTCCATGTGTAGGCTAATGAACCGATCAATGTCTGAAGTTAGTCTTACCGATCCCGCCATTTCAAACCCCTCCCTGGCTGCTTGGAATCAATGTCCAGAGCATGTTACAGCATCAGATGTGCCCTGACTGCGAGCGAGCGAGCCACACAAAGGGGCTAAAGGGCTGTGCAGAAGCAGCACTGTGATTAATTCTGGGAATCTGTTTTCTTTTGCTTTGGCGCCCCTCTGAGGGTTTGAAAGGGACGATGTGGTCTCGTCTTGCTGTAAGGTCACAGCAGGAGTATATTTAAAGTAGCTTTGCGACGGTAACGTGGCCATGCTGCAAGGTGATACGTGTTTTGGGTTTGTTTTCTTTCTGTTTCTCTCCCTAGAATGTGCTGAACATAACTAATAACAACTTCTACCTGGTCACGGCAGTGCAGCTGGACATAGAGGTTTTGCACCAGTCCCTGGTAGTTGGGAAGACCACTATGAAAACCCTGCTGAAGATGAGCCCTTTGCAGAGCGGCCAGGTGAGCCCTGCTGTTCCTTGCACTTTCTCCTAAACTAAGCTGGATGTCCTGGAGAGGGAGGTGCTTATTGTATCCTTGATCTGCTCCCTTGTTATCTGTCTGCCAAACACTCAAAGCTCTTCCACGTGCAGCTTCCCACATCCCGCTTCAGGAAGGGGTGTTGTAAGACTTTACATTTTGCTGAGTTTGAAGCTCATACGTTCCTGGGCAAGGAACACGTGTCTGCTCGTCCGATAGCGGGCTGGGTTGTGTGCTTGCCTTAAAACGATGGCAAGCTTCAAAACAGGTTAAATAAAACCCTGGTGGGAACAGTTTGAGCACAGATGATCCATTCTTGGTGTAAAGGTCAGGCGTGTGGCCTAGATGGCCGTTCAGATCTAATTTCTGATTTTATTTTCTTACCTACTGTTGAAAACAATTGTTAGGCTAGACCTTGAAATTCAGGTTCAGACACCTAACGAGAGTCCAGTTCTCCCTACTTCAGATCTCAGAATTGTATACAAACGTAACTAGTTCTTCTATGCTTCCTGCTTTCTCTGCTGTTCACATTTGCAGATCTATTATACGGTGGCCAGTAGGATATTGGACGACAACACCTAGTGAGTAATTCTTGAAGATTTCTTCCCTTGGTTAGTAAGTAGCTCTAATGCTTATAGGCTTTTCGTGACTAGATTTCTTGTGCTGGTCCTGTCTGTAGTGCTAAGCCGAGTGAGTGTGTCATTTTCAGTTTAATGTGTGGAGCTGATCTGGATACAATTATGGCACATCCATTTTAAACTCATTTCCTTTCCCATTTATTGGTGTTCTTTGCGTAGAGTTGGCTCAACAACGACATTTTCCATACATTCTGATGAGTAAATGACGATATCAATTTAATGTCTAGGTTGTGGACTTTAAATGCTCCATTTGTGAGCTGCTAAAAGTATCTTGTACAAACTGCATTTCTCTGCAGGTGACCGCAATCTGTGTGAAGTTCGTAGCAACCAAAGCTGCTGTGCAGACAGGGTGGTGCGTTGCATATTTCAAGGCCCGTGATTACTAGATCCACAGTTACAGTTACACCAACAAAAGCATGTTTTACTGATGTAGATACTGCTGTGCTTGAAGAACTTTGCCTGCATGGCTGTTGTTCAGAATATTGCAAAGACAACCTTTTTGGAGACCTTTTTGGAGAAGCAGAAAAGCAACGGAATAATTGAGGACAGGAGACACAGTGCAGGCAGCTCCTGTGAAATTAACTCTCTCTCTTCTCTTGTAGTAACATTTGCACCTGGACAAAAGTCAAAGTTCACAACATTCTGCTGCATATACAGTAAGTGATGCCTGGTTCAGAGCTATGACTATCATCCATGTCACCTACATTGCTTCTCAGCTCCCTTCAGGAAGGTCAGCAGTCACTGTTCTTGGAGACCAGGACTACCTGCTGTGTGAACATGCTGTTACCCAGATAGGCGTGCTGGGGTGTGAGGAGGAGATAATTCTTCTCCAAAGCCATCGCTGTCCTCAGAAGTCCCTGGATTCAGGCTTATTGACAGCTCAGGCTGTCACTGTTACTTAAGGCCAGCTGAATACAGCTCCTGCTGGGACAGGTTGCTGCTGTTCTGGTCCGAGTTAGAGCTGAAACCAGTGTGTGAGACAGGGAAGCTCTTACGAGATACAGCAGTGCTAGAATACCTCCATGCAGCCATGAAAGAGTGGTCTTTATTAGCTGAGTTTAAGCCAATTTGGAAAACCGCAGCAGAAATTGTCTCCTAGTGTAGCCTGTGCCCACTAGAGGGGTCTCCCTGCTCATCTCTGTGACAGACTCCAGGTCGTGAGCCCACTTCTGGAGGATGGACCATTAGGTTCACCATGTGCAGACTGTTGTCACTGAGTCCATGATTCCTTCAGGAAGGAGGAACTGCTTTCGCATCATTGCCTGTTGTGCTAATCTGAAGCCAGGGCTTCACCTGCTGTATCTGGAAATGGACTGTGAATATTAGGAAGAGCGTTTGACCGGAGAAAGTGTGTGAATCTCTTGGAGGCATGCCAGGCTGGAATTCTCCCAAGTCACTAAAGAAACGTCACTGGTGATCTGTCAAAACACAGCTGTTTAAGTCTTGGTCTCCTGTTGCAATTTGAAGGGCTGTGTTGTCAAGTTTTTTGTTTTATGGGTCTTAATGCAGGTTTTAACTGTAATCAGTGCTGAGTGATGTGAAGTTTCAACAGGTAAAGTATACAGAGAAGCCCCACCCTACTCGAAGCACAGTAAAAATGGTGTGTTTTGAACAGCATGGAGAACGTGCCTGTTAAGGCAACTTTGTCCTCTATAGCTGATGCTATGGGCTGATGGGACCTTTGCACTCTCTACCTGTAAGCTCTCTATTAGCCAGAAGCTGAAGATGATTCCAGCTCTCTCCACACTTTTCTGCACTACACCTTCTCCTGCCAGTATCACCCACTGATGGATTGCATGGGGTCAGGAGAAAATACTTGATGCAGCAAGGTAGTGATAGAAAGATAAATGCTTTTGTCTAGCTAACTCCATAAACAGCCACCCACTGTGACTTGCACTAGCACTTTGGGAACAAGTAAATGGTGAAATGGTACAGGAGTGTTGTGCTGGGGTAGGAAGCCTTAATGGGCTTCTGGAGTGGCCAAAGCATTTGTTGTGATGATAGTGATTCTGTAAAGCCTTTCTTTAATGCAGTCTGAAAGATGCTTTCCCTCTCCAACATGAGATTGAGCTGAGGGTATCTTGCCTGTGTTGTGTTCTGGGGCTACGTGATAAGGGACAAAACAGGATGGCGGTGGGAGCTCACCATGGGATCTTCACGTTTTGAGAGGTCTCATCTGGGACAATCACAAGCACAATTCTGCTCTGCTTCTGCCTTGCAGGGGTACCCTGACCTGCACATACCTGAGCCATTCAGAGCAGCTGGCGTTTGAGGACTACCAGTACGTGGACTGCCGGGGGAACGCTACGCTACCTCACCCGTCGTACCACCGCCTGCCATGACAAGGCCGGGCTGGCAGAGCTTTTGGGTGCACAGAGGAAAGTCACAGGGAGACAAATCCCTGGGGCTTCTTCTCAATCTGCACCTTAAATAAGAGGCTCGGTGCGTCCTTGGTAAGACTTCCGTCTCATGCAAAGATGGTAATTCTGCTGCCCTCAGGTTGCAGCTTGCTTATCTCAGTGTCTTTCCACGGCTGACGCTCCAGCAGAGACCAGGTGTCTCCGCACGGCTGTTGGGAGTGTGTCACGCTCTGTCTCAGTGCTGCTTTGGAGGCAGTGCCTCATTAGTCGGACTAACTCTAGTTGTTTCCTCCTTGCATAATTTTGCACTTCTGTCCTGAATTTGAGTATTTCAAAACTTGAAAGAGACTGCAATGAGAATTTTTGGCGGGATGGCACCTACATCACCAGAACCTAATGACACTTGCCGAACCTCCACAAGAGCGAGAAAACGGGATCGATGTCTCTGTCTGAGTCTTAAGAAAAACTGCATGTCGTGCCAAAACACTTTGTGAGCATGACTCTTGGGTGACTGCTGTGTTATGCTGTCCAGCACAGTGGGTGAGAATATGCATTTTTTAATACAGGTATTTTTAAAACAACCTCATCCAGTAGCTGTTCCTTATTGGCATCCGTTTCAGCGAGAAGAAAATGCATTTTGTATCGTGAAGCAAAAAGATTGCTGCTTTCCAGCCAGTGGTGTTTGGCGGCCAGAACGCAGTTTGTTGTATTGTTTTCTTGTGTACTTGGGCATTTAGTGCTTTCAACTTGAACAATCGTGAGGGAGTTCATCTCTGACTGGGAAAGCTCAGTTTGCACAAATACCAGGAAGCAGCTGGTTTTGAACTACCCGACAGCGTTTGCAGGAGGAGCAGCCCCGGCAGCTCCTCTCCTCCCGGGACTGGCACCTGCATCCCTCGAACCACGGCGGGGCCGAACATCAGCCCTCGGGTGCCGGGTTGGCCGGTGCCCGCTGCGCTCCAGGCGGTGAGGCCGGGGCTCGGGAGCTGCCGGACTAACGCTTCCACTCAGCGTTTTCCCGTATCTGGCCCTCTGAAGGACAGAGCCAAAGGTCAGAGCGGTTGGAGGCTGCTGAAGAAAGTCTCTGATCCCGTCTTCAAAACGCGCCTCCTGCCCCCGCCGGGCGCCGCTCCTCGGCCGCAGCGGGCAGCGCCCGCCCTGAAACGGGGACGAAGCTCCACGTCCCCCTCGTCACATCCTCGCGGCGCCGTGCGCTCCCGTCCCCGCTGTCGCGCTCCCGGCTGCGCTTCTGTCCCGCTGTCACCGTTTGTACCGGAGCCATCGCAAATAACGGCCCTTCTGCAGCTTCCTCCTCCGCCACAAACCACAGAGCTGGTGTCATAGAGCGGCCTCGGCCCCGAGCCGCTCTAGTATCCCCCACGCCCTCTCTATGGTCGGCGGCGCGTCCGCCGTCACTCGCCGCTTCCGGCGCGCCCCGGATGCTGAAGTGGTGCCGGGTGTACGCGAGCGGGGGTGGAGTCATGGCGGACTTGGGGACGCTGGAGGAACTCGCGAAGCTCGAGTACTTGTCGCTGGTCTCCAAGGTGTGCACCGAGCTCGATAATCACCTGGGCATCAACGACAAGGACCTGGGTGAGTGCGGCGGGCCCGGCCCGCGGTTGGGCGTCTCCGTGGCGAGCGCGGCCTGGGCGCTGTTGTCGTACAGGACGCGTTTTGCGGAGGGGCTTTTCGAATTCAGAAAAAACTCCCTGTGATTTTCATTCAAAAAGTCTTGTGAGCGTGAGA
>KZ506140.1:143676-180387 GCA_002844005.1 Limosa lapponica baueri | reverse complement strand
TTGCGGGCCTGAGGGCTGTTGTCGTACAGGACGCGTTTTGCGGAGGGGCTTTTCGAATTCAGAAAAAACTCCCTGTGATTTTCATTCAAAAAGTCTTGTGAGCGTGAGAAAACGCTCCGATTTGGGCTCCTGGGAAGGGAGGCAAGAAGGAACCGGAGGGCCACAGGTGAGCAGCTTTTCCGTGAGTAGATGGACCTGGCTGGTGACTGTATTGCCGGGAGAGCAGCCTTTATCCAATCATAAAGTATTTATACTCCTTTTTTATTATTTGTTCTAATTTGTTTTCTGCTTTTTCTTCGCAGCCGAGTTTGTGATAAGTCTTGCTGAGAAAAATACTACATTTGACACATTTAAAGCAGTCCTTCTAAAGAATGGTGCCGAGTTCACTGTAAGTGAACGTTATTCACCTCTTTTTCTTGTCCTGGTGTATTTTATAGAGCTTTTTGTTTTAAAGAGAGTGGTGGGAGGGATAATTACTGGTTTTCTCCAATTGGAAAACTATACACTAATTATCTTTTGAGTATTTTTGTCTTAATCAAGCCATGTTTCCCTCTCTCTTCTTTTTTTTTGTTTTATTGTTAAACTTTTGTAGTTTTTGTGAGGCATCCTTCTGAGGTTCCGAACTGCTTATTGTCTTGTTGCACATATTAAATATGGAAGAAACAACTTTTCACAAAGGCGGATGTTCTCCTAAATCCTTTCGTGATACTTAGATGCTGGATTCATGAGTTCCTCAGAAACAACTGTAGTTGGATTAAATAGATGATTGAAAATGACAAGTAGAAAAGTCACTTAAATGGAACTTTCATAATAATTTTCAGATTCAATTTATTATATATTTTTAGGATGTACACAAATTCCGGTGATACCTTCTTAAAATGAACCTGCATCTTCAGAATTGAGCATTTTTTTGGTCCTGCTAATAAACCCTCACTTTTGCCTTCTAATAATGGAAATCAGCATTGTAGTCATTTCTTAGATTAAAGTATTCCATTACATTTTTCAGGATTCCCTTATTAGTAATTTGTTGCGTCTCATACAGACAATGCGGCCTCCACCGAAACCATCTACGAGCAAAGGTACGTGTAATCTTGTTCCTCTTATCAGTTCAGTGTAAAAAGGAAAACAAAGCTCTCAGTCTGTTGTAGGTTTTTGGTGAGATTGAGGTAGTTGTTATTATTCTAGTCTTGCAAGGCAAGACTTTGTGTCTTACTGTGGCAGGAGGAGCCTCTCTGTTGTTAGTGAGAGATTAGCAAAGCTGTTTAGGCACTAAAAACTTAACTGAGTACACTTTGAGTGTTTATGTATTTCACAGATTCACTAATAATCAGAATTGTATTTGTAGGAAGGTAACAATGTAATCTTTGAATTGAATCTCTGTAACATCTGTATCAACCTTTGCATTCAGATGAAAGTTAAACCTACAGAAAAATCTAGGGTGAATCATTCTAGCTCTTCTAAGTTTGGGTGGTTTTGTTTGTTTTTTTGTTTTAAATCTCAAAATCAGAGACAGTTGTCAAACCCAAATCGGAGAAGGAAAAGTTGAAGGAATTGTTTCCAGCCCTTTGCAGGCCAGACAATCCCAACGTCAGGGTAAGGTCATAATTTCAGACTTCTTTTGTATGTGAAAACGTAATTTTTTTAAATCTTTTTTTTTTTTTTCCTGTTTCTCCTTAATGTGAGTGTCTTCTGCTAGTGCATGGATAAAAGTGGACTATAAGAAATGAAATATAGAAGAGGCAGAAGGCTGGTATTATTGCATGTAGTTATCAGGAACAGCTGTTGCAGCAATTACCACGTTGATGCTGTTCTGCAGAACACCTGGAAGATGAGGCTTTTGTGACAGGAAATTTTTTGCCTTTCTTACATAATGTTTAAAGTAACGATGGATTACAAACTAGATAAAAATTTTGGACATTCAGATGCTACAAGGGACTTGCTCTTTATATTTCTGTAATAATTTGAAGTGTTGAGATGAAGCTGTCTTTTGTATAAAAGCAAAATTGTCTCAATATTGTATCAAAATACAGGGGAAGCTTTTTTTTTCCCCCCTAATTTTATATACGCTTTCTGATCTTTTTTAATCTTGCATTCTTTCTAAATAGATATGCTTGTGCTTGTTCTTTCTGTAGATTAATTCTCTGTGACAGACTTTTTATCAGCCTTCTTACAGAACTCTTCTCTGATCCTGCAGAATATGTTGGATGAAGATGATGTGAAAGTGGCGGCTGATGCACTTAAAGAACTTGAAGCTCTGATGCCTAGTGCGGACAGGCAAGGCAAGCAACGGAGCAGCGATCACCGGTGGGTTTCCAGTGTGTCCTTGGGGGATGGGTATTACCTGTCGCTCTGTTCTTACGTGGAATTTCACTGCAAATACGTAATGTTTGTTTGTTAGGGCGAAGAAAAAGAGGAAGAGTCGAAGTCGTAGCAGGGATGGGAGACGAAGGCACAGATCTCGCTCTAGGTCTCATTCTAGGACTCGGGATAAGAACAGGGGAAAATCTAGATACCGGTCAAGGAGCAGAAGTCGGAGTCCCAGTAGGGACCGTAGGGATCGAGAGAAGTATGTTGAGAAGAGCAATGAGAGATGGAGAGACAAGCACGTGGACCGTCCACCGCCTGAGGAGCCTTCCATCGGAGACATTTACAATGGCAAAGTCACGAGTATAATGCAATTTGGATGCTTTGTGCAGCTGGAGGGACTAAGGTACCTTCTGATGTTCACAGTAAATCCGGTACTATTCCATCTGAGTTCTCTTGTCTGCCAGTATCTCAAAGAGGTGGTGAGGGTGGAATAAGGTACTCTGGATTTTGATGCCAAAGTGAAGATCTGTTTCAGAAAAATGAATTCGACAGCAGAGAATGTTCTCCTTATAAAAAACAGTTTATGAATGTACACAAACAATCAGTTGACATCAAAATATTTTAATGCAGACTCTTAATGATGTGAAGGACTGTCAAAGTAATAAAGCACAACATCTCATGCCCTCCTGATTGTCTCGCCTACAGGAAGCGTTGGGAGGGCTTGGTCCACATCTCAGAGCTTCGAAGAGAAGGACGGGTTGCCAATGTTGCCGATGTTGTGAGCAAAGGACAGAGAGTAAAAGTCAAAGTGTTATCTTTTACTGGGTCCAAAACCAGCCTGAGCATGAAGGTATGGAAAACAAAATATAGTGATTATAATAGTTTGTGGTGCCAAATTTTTTAAAGATTACTCCTCTTGCTGCTTTTTTCTCCTTGTGATGAAAATTGATACAAAAAGCCTTCAAGTGGGAGTTAAAAAAATTGTTACTGTTCTGTGTTTGTGACCCATTTCTTTTTACTCATTTTCTGTAGGTTCTTGTTTTTGATGTAAAGTTCCTAATAATTTTTTGACTTGGCGCATTAGCTAAGTGACAAGGCAAACATCAAGCCATTGCTATGTTTGTCTTCCTCTTTCAGTATGAGAGAAACATTTAATTTTAAATGAAATCGCTGCCATTGCCAAAGCAGATCAGTGTTCCAGGCCTTGGGTTGTACTTACCTCATAATGCCAGCTGGAAAAAAAAAAAAAGAAAAAGAAAAGCAAGCGTGCAAAATAGCATTTTCTGTGTATGGGCTGCTGTTGGCAGTAGTCTCCCTGAGTAATATATTCTGCGTTTTCTCTTGTGGTAGAAGAAGCACCAGTGTTAATAGATAAGGAGAAGCGCAATATAGTTATAGCTGCTTGATTAATCAATCTAATGTAGGATGTTGATCAAAGCACTGGGGAAGACTTGAACCCAAACCGGAGGAGAAACCTGGTTGGAGAAACTAATGAAGAAACCTCTATGAGAAACCCAGACAGACCCAGTCACCTGTCCCTGGTGAACGCTCCGGAGGTGGAGGATGACAGCCTTGAACGAAAACGCCTTACCCGAATTTCAGACCCAGAGAAATGGGAGATTAAACAGGTGGGTTTTCTGTTCAGGGAAACAGGGTGTCAGTCAGTAAAATTGCTAGGGAGTTTCATGAACTAGAATATAGCTCCTTGATTGTTTGTTTGTGTAACTTATTATTGCTGCCTTCTTGTGATTTGGGACTCCTAGCTTAATGCTAAGAAGTTAGCCCTGCTTTTTTGCAGGAGGTTGGACCAGGTAACCAGAGATCATTCTGAGCTGGGGGCTCGTGATCTTTATTGACACTTGGGTGGTATTTGATTAGCAATGCAGTCCTGCATGACCCAGCTGTCTCACACTGATGGTATTTAGAATAACAAAAGGACTGTTTGCTCAGAGGCTGGATGACTTGGGGAGACTGTGCCAGAATGCAGGACCATTCCTCTGTTCTGAGATCACAACATTCCTTTGTTTCTGTTTTACAAGTCTGGCAATAGCATTAGAACTGAGACCTCTTACTCATGAGTTGTGTTGTGTTCGTTAGTGGGGACAAATTAATGTTGTATTCATTCTGTTTCCAGATGATTGCGGCTAATGTGCTTTCCAAGGAAGAGTTTCCTGACTTTGATGAGGAGACTGGGATTCTTCCTAAAGTTGATGATGAAGAAGGTAGTGTTTCCAAGTAGTCTTATTTTATTGTAAATTCCTTGTGTTTCTGGACGCGTTTTGATTTAAAAAGAGATGACGATAACAAGTGGATGTTAAGCGTCTCACAACTTGCTGTCATCTGAAACATTAGGAACTAGTGTTGCTCTGGCCTTTTTGTTAATGACATTTGGATGTGCTTTGTTTGTGCATTAATTTTTTTTGTGGTGTTTTCACTTTTAAAACTATTAAATTACGTTATAATCAAGAATACACAGAAAGCACTGTTTGAAGAGGTACTTTTATGTACCTGGAAGAAGATGTTTAACTTTTTATAGAAAAGTTGTCACTTGTGAATTTTAGATGAGGACCTTGAGATTGAGTTAGTTGAAGAAGAGCCACCGTTCCTTCGAGGTCATACTAAACAGAGCATGGATATGAGTCCCATCAAAATAGTAAAGGTAAGAGATTTCCAGGACTAAAACAAATATACTTGATTTAATTAAATAAATATTTGGGATTTTAACAACCAGTTTTCCACCTGGACACTACTGAGAGCCCTGAAAATCATTACCACTGAACTGAGGATCCTTTCTGTACTTATAAAGCTGGTTTCTTACTTTAGCTGGTGACAGTGAAGTAGAATAATTGAGCCAAAATGCACATCAGCCTGCAGCAGCAACCGTTTCACACAAGCGTGTTAGAATATGCTTTCTCTTTTCTGCTTTTTCTTGATTTGTGAAAGTAGAAGGTGGTAGAGAAATACTTATTTTTCACTGGCTGTACCCATAGTCCTTCCGACTGGTCGGTGTAGGGATGCTCCGTATTAGTCATGACTGCAGAAGTTCATGAAGCTGGGCTAATGGAAATATCCTGGAACTCAAAGAGATAAAAAGTTAACATCTTTTAAAACATCTTCAGAAGAGGCTTCTAAAGGACAGTGGCGACAAAGAGATAATTGAAGGATTGGGAGTGCTTAAAATCTTAACTTTTTTCCAGAATCCAGATGGTTCCTTGTCCCAGGCTGCAATGATGCAGAGTGCTTTAGCTAAAGAAAGACGAGAACTTAAACAAGCCCAGAGAGAAGCAGAGATGGATTCTATCCCCATGGGACTGAACACACACTGGGTGGATCCTCTCCCTGATGGTATGTCTGAACACATCTGAGTCTAAACTGTGCCTTTTTTGTGACAGTTGAGTAAGCCAGGAGAAACGTCTTGACATAGCGTTGGTCTGCCTTACTTTAGAAGGAAGGCAGAGGAGAAATGCTTTTCCATTGTAGTGGAAATAGGAATGTCAAGGGAAATGTACAGGTATATCCTGCTGTCCTTCAAGGATGCACTACTAAAAGTTGCGTTAGATAGTGAAGCAATTTTTTTGCATGGAAATTAATGTAATAGTGGGGGTATACATGTAGGAACTTAAAAAATACTTAAACACACACGTGTGGAAGTCTTGAATAATGGAACAGTAGGAGCAGGATCCATCAGAGTCTGTGCTGTGTGAACCTGAATGTAATGGTGAAGTTCTTCCTCTTCTAGTGGATGGAAGACAAATTGCTGCAAACATGCGAGGTATTGGGATGATGCCCAATGATATCCCAGAGTGGAAGAAACATGCATTTGGTGGCAACAAAGCTTCTTATGGTAAGAAGACCCAGCTTTCCATCATTGAGCAGAGAGAGAGTCTCCCAATCTTCAGACTGAAGGAGCAGCTGATACAAGTAAGATTCTTGAAATGGCATTATTGCTTGAGCAAGCGACAATTTAAAATCACAGAATGGTTTGAGTTGGAAGGGACCTTAAAGATCATTGAGTTCCAACTCCCTGCCCTGGGCAGGGACACCTCCCACCAGAGCAGATTGCTCAAAGCCTGGCCTTGAACCCCTCCAGGGATGGGGCATCCACAGCTTCTCTGGGCAACCTGGGCCAGGGTCTCGCCACCCTCACAGCAAAGAAGTTCTACCTGAGATCTCATCTCAATCTCCCCTCTTTTAGTGTAAAACCATTACCCCTCATCCTATGACTATCCTCACTGATCAAGGGTCCCTCCCCACCTTTTCTGGAGCCCCTTTAGGGACTGGAAGGGGCTCTAAGGTCTCCCTAGAGCCTTTTCTTCTTCCGGCTGAACAGCCCCAGCTCTCTCAGCCTGTCCCCGTAGGAGAGGTGCTCCAGCCCTCAGAGCATCTTTGTGGCCTCCTCTGCACCCACTCAAACACATCGATGTCCTCCTTATGTTGGGGGTCTCCTGAGAGAAGAGTAGAGAGGGGTAGAATCACCTCCCTTGCCCTGCTGACCACGCTTCTTTTGATGCAGCCGAGGATGCGGTTGGCTTTCAAAGAGTACACAACTCTTTTGAGTATGACTATCCAGCCAATTCCTTAGCCACCGAGTGGTCCGTCCGTCAAATCCATGTCTCCCTGATTTAGAGACAAGGATGTTGTGCGGGACAGCATCAAATGCTTTGCACAAGTCCAGGTAGATGATGTCAGTAAAAATATTCTTGGTTCAGCTTATTGACATTTGAATAGCCAGTTGATAATTTTACGTGCAGAACTGTAGTTCACAATAATTATTTTAAATGATTACCTGTTTATTTTAATCAAGCTCCAGATATTTATTGACATAAATGAAAATTGAAACTAGGTTTGTGTTGCAAGGGATGAGTCAGCCAAACAATTAAGCAGTTTGCTGACTTGATCAGTAGGAACACTTGTATGACTTTTGGTCTGGGTCAGCTGGAGCAAGAGCAGGAGATGCTCAGTTTACTCCTAGATGTACTGTGTTTCTTGTTGTTGTTTTTAAATTTTGACAAGTGTATTATGATTTTTTTTAGGCTGTGCATGACAACCAGATTCTGATTGTTATTGGAGAGACGGGATCTGGGAAAACAACACAGATTACCCAATACCTGGCTGAGGCAGGTTACACATCAAGAGGAAAGATTGGATGTACTCAGCCTCGCAGAGTGGCCGCAATGTCTGTTGCGAAGAGGGTGTCCGAGGAGTTTGGTTGCTGCTTGGGACAAGAGGTGAATTTCCATGCCAAAGAACATGTCAAAATAAGCATGAGAAGAAGTAGGAAAAATCAGTACTGGAGCTAGTTTGCTCATTTGTCCATGTGTCTGTTCCCTTGTAGGCTGTAAAATGAGCTTGCAGAATTAAATGTGCTAATAACTTAATTCTGTAGTTTCAGTTTTGGTGCAACTCTTCTTTCTAGGTTGGCTACACCATTCGATTTGAAGACTGCACTAGCCCTGAAACTGTTATCAAATACATGACAGATGGTATGTTATTGAGGGAGTGCTTGATAGATCCTGATCTGACTCAGTATGCCATTATCATGCTGGATGAAGCCCATGAGAGGACCATACATACAGATGTGCTCTTTGGGCTACTAAAAAAGGTAACGTAGCATTTGATTTATTTTTATTGCTTCAGTGTCCTCTGTATGCTGTGTATGGGTAGGAGTGCACAGGGAAAGGCAAAGTTGCACAAGTCAAGTTCATTCATGTGCTCGAAGAGTCTCTTCTGAAACAAAGCAAATGCTCCTAAGGGTTTATAGTCCAAATTTTCATGAGATGTGCCTCTGTGCGAAGACAAAGCCAGCAAAATTCAGCAGAAACAATGAGAATTGGCAGTCCAGGATGCTCATAATGAGGGATGAGCAGAGGAGTGTTCTTGCTTTGCTCTTCCTTCTCTGACAAAGGCTTTCTGTGCTAGGTGCTGCTAAGAAAGGTTTGAAATGTGACCTTAGTGGTCAATTGTTTGAAATTCTGGCTACCGGAATGAGCTGCCCCTCTACTCGGACATCAGAATGCCTGATATTACTGGTCATATTTCTCTGACTTAAGTGCCATATGTTAATAGTCCCAAAGGCAATAAATGATGTGAACTTTCTATCCTGCTATAGACAGTGCAGAAACGGCAGGATATGAAGCTGATAGTGACGTCAGCAACACTGGATGCTGTGAAATTCTCTCAGTATTTCTACGAGGCACCGATCTTCACAATTCCTGGCAGAACATACCCAGTAGAAATTCTGTACACAAAAGAGCCAGAAACAGATTATTTGGATGCCAGTCTTATTACAGTAATGCAGATCCACTTAACGGAGCCACCAGGTGAGTGGGGAATGATCAGGGGTGGCTGGGAATTCAAGGACTCTGATACCTGTGAGCAAAGTCTTTCTATAAGTCATGGGTCATGTATTAGTAATGTGAGAAAAATGCTCTCAGCGCTATCCTCTGTTGTTTGCAAATAGGGTAAATGCTGAAAAAGTTGGGTGAAAGACTGAAGTATGTTGCTTCTGGCTAAGAGTTGTTGCCCAGGGGCTAGCAAAAGTTGGGGATTCTCTGCTTTAAATGGAGAAAGTGAGAGATGGCAATGTGGTAATGCGGGAGCTGTACTGAACAGAATTCATTCTGTGGATGTTTTAATTTATTTCCTGTGTAGGTGACATTCTGGTGTTTCTGACTGGTCAGGAAGAGATTGACACAGCCTGTGAAATCCTCTATGAGAGGATGAAATCTCTGGGACCTGACGTTCCAGAGTTAATTATCCTACCAGTATATTCAGCTTTACCCAGTGAAATGCAGACCAGGATTTTTGACCCAGCCCCACCAGGAAGCAGAAAGGTAATTTCAGCTCAGCATGGCTTCGTCTTCTGCTGACACATTTTAATAGCAGGCTGTATTACGCTGCTAATCAGATGTCTTTTTTTTTGCACTTCTGATTCTGTTAGTTACAACTGCAGACAAAATGAGGTAGTTTTGGAGAAACGGTGGCTTATGTAGCTTAGAGCACATTTTTGGTCGCATACATGCCTATAAGTGTTATCTAAGCCTTCGAAAATGTACATAAAAACATCTGGGTTAGCAAACCTCTGTGTGGGATGTTCTTGGTGTGTTTTTTAATGCTACCTTAAAAGGATATTAACTTCAGTGAAATCTAAATGCAGTTCTTGTTGGATGGATGTAAATTTCCTACCAAACAGCTAATGAATATCTAGAGATACATTCTCTGGAGGATTGATCTCTATGTATGGACTGCGTTTGAGTAATAGGCAAAAATTCTCCCTGAAGTCAGTGCAGTCTGCTTACAAACGTGTAATGATCTTTCAATTGCTTTTAATTACGGATTTTATCATGCTCTTTTCTCACATTGTCCAAATCTAAACCCAATGTAGATACTTAAAACCTATCAATCTCTGACTGTAGCACGTTTCTTCTTTCAGTGTTAAATGATAGTAGTTGCATTTATAACAAATTGCTGGTATCATGTAGAATGGATTGTTTAAGTTGAGCAGCATGGTTGGCTTGGCAACCAGAGACAGAAGTGGTACTGAATCAAACTGTTGTTTGCAGGTTGTCATCGCTACTAACATTGCCGAGACATCTTTGACTATTGATGGGATATATTACGTAGTTGATCCTGGCTTTGTGAAGCAGAAAGTTTATAACTCGAAGACTGGAATTGACCAGCTGGTTGTTACACCAATTTCACAGGTAGGCACTCTGTATTTGACAACTTTTTTTTTTTCCTGCTGGTAATGTGTATCTTGATGATGTGGCGTCCAAGCACAGGGAAGCAAAGTGAGACAATGATAAAACCACATTTCTCAAAACTCCCTGAGACTCCTTGAGGCTGTGCCTGAGGAATGCGTATTCTGCACTGAAATGCAGTGCAATGCGTTGCACTGAAATCTCTGTCTATTAATACAATTAAAATTGTGAATAATTATTTTATTTTACTTGTTTTCACCTGTGCCTGTTTGCACCTGTTCATTGAGATGCCTTTTTACCTTTAGGCTCAAGCAAAGCAACGAGCGGGAAGGGCTGGGAGAACAGGACCAGGAAAATGCTATAGGTTATATACAGAACGTGCTTATCGAGATGAAATGCTAACCACCAATGTGCCTGAAATCCAGAGGACAAATCTGGCCAGTACAGTACTTTCCCTGAAGGTGGGTATTTCACCAACGTGTGGCAAGCCAACATCATCGTGTTTCAGTAAATTCAGTCTCCGCCTTTACAAGCCTCATGAAGTACTTCTGTAATTTCAGATCCTTCCAGTGCACAGAAGTATTTTGAGTGGGAGACTGCATCAAATGCAGTTCTGAGGCACTGGAGCTTGCTCCTGTGTTTTTGTATTGAGGGTTATAATGTTGAATATCCACCTAAATTACAAGTCTCAGCTGCACAGAACAGTTAGTTGCAGGAGGTTTGAGAAACAGGAATCTTATGGGCAGTACACGTCCTGTGTAAGGTACATTTATATTCTTAACAGGTAAGACACACTGTTTTAGGGTGGGTTTTGATCTCCAAACATATGCGTACCATCCCTCTGGGAGTCTGCAAACTGGATCTAACCCAGTACGTAGCGGCTGGGGAAGCTGCTGTCTTTCCCCCTTTCTGGGAACAAGAGGGAAGGGTGGAGATGTGTTCGGTGTCCATTGGAGCTGTCAAGCCACACTGGTTTATAAGGCAGGAGTCCTGAAAACTGGCATGTGTGTCTCCTTGATGGAATCATCTTGCTTGAGAGGTATGGAACAGTACCAAAGAAACAGACTGGAAAACTGGATGGTGGGTGAAAGCCATGGGCCAATGTGGATTATGTCACATGTAGAAATACAGCCCTGTATTCATGACTGCGGTTACAGTCAAGATAACGACATGAGGCTAGGGTTGCTTAAAGTTCTGTAGTGCCTCATTGTTTGATGGTTATATGTCTCTTGCTGGAGTTTGGTGTCTTCCTTCTCAGTGTTTTAGCTGGGGTTTTCTCTGCTCCCTTTGTTCAGGCCATGGGCATCAATGATTTGCTCTCCTTTGACTTTATGGATGCTCCCCCGATGGAAACTCTTATAACGGCCATGGAGCAGCTCTACACTCTGGGAGCTCTGGATGACGAGGGACTGCTCACGCGACTTGGGCGCAGGGTAGGCAAAATAGAATACTTCTTAGTGCTGGCTGGGTTGCAAATATTTAGGAGGTGACATGAGAGTAGTTGTATAGCGCTATTGCCTAGCACTATGGGTTTCTTTTTTCTATTATTCTCTTGTGTGGTAGCTTTTCACATACTGCTTACCTATCTTCTGCTTTTTAAGTAGCAGCTATTTATTACTCCTTATTCATAAGGTTACTTTTATTAATGTCTAAACATTTCCTGTAAGTATTAGGATATTCTTCTCATAGTGAATATAGACAAATAATTTGTGTCATGGTGAGTAAAGTTATTTTGTGTAAAACATACTGCTTTGGAAGGGAAGCATGGAGGAGAGGGCTTTGCTGTCTCTTGCACTGAGAGCTCAAGATTTTTCCAAGATGCTGCAGGGTACCCTGAATCAGGTTTCTTGCAGATGGCGGAATTCCCCTTGGAGCCTATGTTGTGTAAGATGTTGATCATGTCTGTACATCTGGGATGCAGTGAGGAAATGTTGACAATAGTATCCATGCTGTCCGTACAGAATGTGTTCTACAGGCCAAAGGTAAGGAATGTGGCCAAGGAACTGCAGTGTCACTGCTTGGGTGGGTTTTTGTGTGCCTGACTCGGGTGTTAGAGAGTGAGCATATGTGCCAAAATGAACCTGTAGCTCATTTTGAGACTCTGCTCATACATCATACGTTTCTGATGTACCTTTTGGTTACACACCCTGTAGATGAGGGTGTTGGTAGTTTCTTCGTAGACGGGAAGATGGCAGTTAGGAGTCTCACATTCTCTTTTGTATTTCCCAGTAAACACATACAATCCTAAGCCAAGTCAGTCCCAGCTCTGGAGTTTGCAATGCCTTTGTCATTTTCAGATACACAGAATGTATTTCTCCATGATGGTCCTATCCTGTGCTGATTTCTTTTAAGTCAGCAAGCGGCAGACTATGGTATGGTAGCATTCCTCAACAGCAGGCTCCCCTTGAATCCGTTATTGCTTCATTATGATGGCTGTAGTTTTGGCTCAGTGAGAGCAGTCCCAGTGACCTTTAGATTCTCATCACTTGGTCTTAGTCACTCACCACTCAAAATTTTGTGTTATCTTCTCGGTCTTACATCATGTTTTTTGGTAGACTTAAAAAGTCATGGTATGAGTGACAAGGAGTCCATGTCCTCCTTCATGTTGCACAAGGATTGTCTCTACAATGTAGTTACCTGATTGATTCATATTTTATATGTTAGGATAAACAAGCACTTGCTGATCAAAAGAAAGCCAAGTTCCATCAGACAGAAGGGGACCACCTCACTCTGCTGGCTGTGTACAATTCCTGGAAGAATAATAAGTTTTCAAATCCCTGGTGCTATGAAAATTTTATCCAGGCCCGATCCTTACGCAGGGCACAGGACATCCGCAAGCAGATGCTGGGCATTATGGACAGGTGAGAATGTCAAGGACAAGTAGTGACTTCATTTTCTTAGTGTTCTTATGCTGTAGTAGCTAAACTAAATTTATTAGTCTAATGTTGGTAGCTGCACCCAAATCTGGAGAACTCTAATTTATTTCTCTCTAACTCTTGTCTGGCAGGCACAAGCTGGATGTGGTATCCTGTGGGAAGGCAACAGTTCGAGTCCAGAAGGCCATCTGTAGTGGTTTCTTCAGAAATGCAGCAAAGAAGGATCCACAGGAAGGTTATCGGACACTCATTGATCAACAAGTAGTTTATATCCACCCATCCAGTGCTCTCTTCAACAGGCAGCCAGAATGGTAAGGAAGGCAATATCATGTAACTTTCTATTTCAGTTCAGAGTTTATAAGTGAAAAGCTTGTGGTGTGTGCACTATTTTGGAGTACAGATGAAAGTATAGGCCGCTGATTTCTCAGCAATGAGCAGAGGGAATAAAGTTTCAAGTCTGCTTTTGGCTCTTTCTGCTGCTAAAATTAGTGCCTGTGCGGAGATGAGATTCACTGTTTGAGCCAAGGCCAGGCCTGGAGCCTGCAGTTCTGTGTGGAAGTGAGTTTAAAACACTGAGTATTGAGGGTGGGAGTGAGTAGAGAGAGAATTATTTTAAATTGGATGAAATAGTTCTGTGCTGAAGAGTAGTCGTGAAGTAGGAGAGGGGGGGGAAAAAAAAGGTAGCTCTTCTGGATGGTTCTTTTGGACCCTGCGTTGGAGTTTATAAGGAACTTATGCTGAAGGAGGGTGAAATGGAGGTAAAGGGGCAAGCTCAGATACTCCAGGCCTTGCCTTGTCTCCTCTTATTGGGAAAAGCTAATTTCCAGAGTTGCGGTCCCTTTTCACAGGGTGGTGTATCATGAACTGGTGCTGACCACCAAGGAGTATATGCGTGAAGTGACAACTATTGATCCTCGCTGGCTGGTGGAATTTGCGCCAGCTTTCTTCAAGGTTTCTGATCCAACCAAGCTGAGCAAGCAGAAGAAGCAGCAGCGGCTGGAGCCCCTGTACAATCGCTATGAGGAGCCCAATGCTTGGAGGATATCACGTGCATTCAGACGACGATGAGCCTGGTTCCCTCGTGGACTCTTACTCGTTTTATATTTGTGGGACTGTGATTTTTGCACTGCTGCAACTGCTTCCTGAAAGAAAGGATACTGAGTTGAAGCTTACCTACAAAATGAACAGAAAATAAGTATTTTCTGAGCAAAAGCACGAGGGGGCGATGTGTGCTCATGTCAGCTACCCCTCAGATGCCATGGCTCCATGAAAAATGTCCTGAGTCTCCTCGCTGTGTTGCATCATTTCAGAAATGGTTCTTGCAGTGCTTCTTTAGTCATTCCCCTTTTAAGAGACAAAACCTGAGACTCGGAAATCAGGGCACTGTGCTGAGCGACAACAAAAAGATAACGATTTAAAAATAGTTGTCCACCAACCTAACTGTGTTCTGAATGACCAGACAAGTATAGGCTGGAATAGTTCACCCCGCTAAAAGGGGTGAACTACATGCGTTCTTGGACACTGGCTGCTTTTTGGGAGCTGCTTGTTCTCCATTTTTTCCTATTTTATGCATTCTCCTGTTAAGTGTAACTATTTGGCTTTTATGTGAGCCTTCTGTGATGAGATATTTAGTATCTGTGGCGTTGGGATACGGCAGGAAAGATCCCTCGAAGCCCAGCTAGAATGTCAGTTATAACTGGACAATGGTACAGGTCGGACTGTGAGTCTTATCCTTCATCACCATCTCCTGCGTGCTGAAGGCTAATATATCAACCGGTAATTAACCACATCCACTCTGGAGCACGGCTCTGTCTGTGAATGTAAGTGGTTACAGATGTTTAGACTTTCTATACAATGTGTCATGTGTTTTATTTCCACTTAAAATGTTTTGTGACATCACGACTTGGTTTTTTTAATAGAGTATGCTCTTACAGCTAAAATGTCTGTAAAACATTGTGTAACAGTTCCTTGTTAAAAAAGCAATTGACTATTCAGTGTGTGCTATGTCATGCTGAAGCTATCTATAAATTATTTTTCCTGTTGCAAGCAGATGAAACTTACTTGACTCCATAGCTGCAGATACTTTTTTTTTTTTTTTTCTCTTTCCAAATTGGGACGTTTGCTAAAATTCTTGGTGAAATGAGTAGAATGAAGTTGGCTGGTTTTTTTACACTCAATGGTTTTGAAGAATGTTTCACACAGAAAAGTAGTTACAGTAGAAATCTGTACGTATGTACAAAGGTGGCCAGGAATGTTGTATATAGTGTTTTACTATGTTGTATAAATGTCCTGAACTTTCCTGTGGTGTTACATTTTCTTAAATAGAATTAGAAAGTTCCTATGTTTGGAGGCTTTTTTACATCATGGCATTAGGCAGAGAAGGTTTGTCCTATTGACTGCTCTTCTGAGCGTGTTCTTCCACAAACTCTGCAGCTGCATCTGTTACTGTTTTCTATGAAAATTTGCACTTGACTTTCAAAAGTCAAATGAAAGATGTACAAGAAAAAATGTGCACTGTGGAAGTCCCGGTTGTACAGCATACTTTGAGGTATTTCTGTTCCAAATTAATTTTGTATTTGCTTCTCCTGTGTAGCCTCTTTCTGACTTCTGGTAGCAGAAAACATCAACAGTGAGGATTTTCTTTTTTTAAGTGAATGATTGTCATCTGTTCTATGTGTGTTTTTTCTTTCCTTGTGTAATTTCTTCAGTAATTTCCTTTAATTCATTTACAAAACCTTTTCCGTGTCAACCTTAGCTGATTGCTTTGGGAATACTCCCCATGCAGAACTAGCCTGTGAAACAAGGATGCTGGCTTACAAACTTGAACCACTTACAGGTTTTTTTTAAAACAGGTTTTATCAACCTGTTTCTGCCCTGAGGTTTCTGAGAGTAACATCCTAATGTCTTCTTCTGTTTATGCGATTTTTAGTTGGTTTATCGTGTATAAAAATCTGAAAATAAGCTGCCTGATCCCAGGATAGAGCCACAGACTGTTCTGTCAGTACTTGCATCACTGAAAGTGTTCCTTGAGCTCTCCTGTGTGAGGTGCTTGTGTAAGCACTTCCCAACTTGCCTCTGGCTAAACGAGCTGCGTTGTTTTAAATGTTTAAACTGTAGAACTTTTGGTTCATTTTGACTGTACTGAGTTAATGCACTAGAACTGGTAACACAAGTTCCTTACCTAAAGGAAAAAAATTCTGCCAACAGAGGCCATGTCCCATAACAGCTAAAAAGTTCCTGAGTAATACAAGTACGTGTGTGCGCAATCTTTGCGTGTCCCTTTGTCAGCAATAAATTGCCTCCTTGCCTTGAGCAGGTCCTTGTGCTGCGGGCTCTGCTGGCGGGGGATGGAGGTTTCTGTGCCAGAGGAGATGCACTGGCCCTGTCTCCAGTCTCACCGGCCAGGAGGAGAGAGATGCCCTTGCCCTGTTTTCCATCTCATTACTGCCAGCAGCAGCAGCAGCAGCAAATACAGAGGCTGAAAGGTCCGTCCTCAGGCTTGGGTGGCTCCCTGCTTCCAGTAACACTTGGTTAAGGTGTTGGAAAGAGGCTTCAGCTGTAATAAAGGGGGAAAGCTTGGGCTGGTGAAGCACTGGCGTTACTCTTGCACCTGCTGGCAGAGACCAAACTAACAGTAGTTAGCCACAAGTGAACAGTGGGAAAAGCAGGGGTACAGACAGGACGAGAGTAACTGAGCAAGAATAAACTGAAGGATCACGAGTGCAGTTCCCACAAGAGGTTGACAATATGGCACCAGCTTTTGCGGGGGGGAAGGGGCTGTAGGTGAATGCTCAAACTAGGGTTGCTTTTTTTTTTTTCCTCCTAGAAGACCAAGGAGCAATGTGAAATGCTGAATGGTTCTCTGAGGAATTCCAAGCCATCTGTGAGCCTCTATACTCCTTAACTGTCGTGGAACATTTAATGCAAGTAGTGTGGACTAAGCGTTGCTGGTTCCTGTCCCCTCTCTGGTTCCCCGGAGGTTAGCATGGTGTCCTTGGCCTGCTGGGGACCTCATTCCGCTTGTGGAGACGCGAATCTTTCTGAACAGATGGAGCAAACAATCCTCGGTTTCAAACTCCAGCAGCGTGTGCCATGGGCCAATTTGCACGTGTTGGCTGATGGTCAAAAGCTAAAGATTCACAGCAAAAGAATACCTGACACATTGGTGTGTACACACACACTTGCACACATCCAAAACCAACCTTTTGCCCTAATGCAAGAAAGACAAGTTTTTTACACCCAGCCCCACATATGCTCCATCTGTTATAGTAACTACCTTAACCTCATTAAGGAGCTTGTTACTAGAGCGGGTGTGACAGCAATGTGCTACTTACACAATGGGAGGTTTGTTTTTTAGTAATTCAGTTTTCATGAGATTCCCGTGACAATTGCAGAAGGCTGTGATACTGACCCATTAGCAGTTTCATGGAATTTTTCATTTATGAATGTATTGTTCTTTCAAGCCACCTGGGAATACAGTGAGTAAGTGTCTGATTTTAGCAAAATGTGTTTTGTATGTGTATGTTCTGTAACTGGCATAAATCCTCTGGCTGGTCTGTCCGTACGCTGGAGGTGGAGGAGCGGGGCTGTGCTGCTCTGAATATGCTGGTTTATGTGGATCAAAACTGATCTTGTAGTTCTTGTAGCTGGTAGGCCTGTCCGTCTGTCCAAACACAGTTCTGCGCTGCCAGCTACACTGAAAGCACTGCTTTTTTGTTGAGTGTAGAAAAGAAAAGTCTCCTATTTGAGTTCAATATTGGTCCACTTTTAGAAAAAAAGGCAAGGAGGTGGAAGTGAACTGGATCATACTCAGTCAGTGGCAAATCCTGGCTATTTTGAACTGTGAATGTTTGTTTCTACCATTTAGGTCTGCCACAGCAACAGTGTCTGAAAAGCCTGTTGATTGAAATCCAGTGTTAGATTTTCTTCAAGTTTAGGAAACATAAAGTCTATCACAGGTGTGAGGAAAAGCCTTATCAATTCTTATGCCTCTCTTGATTAATTCTCCACCATATCCATTTAGGACTTAAACACTCCTGCTCTGCCTTATCCCCCTACACATAAGCCTGCCTCCCTGAAAAGTTGAGGGGGACTCATGGCTCTCAGGTGGATTTGATTTTTACTTAATTAGAATGCTGCGTCTCCCTCCCCCACCCCCTGTGCTGTGCTGGTCAAGCTCTTCTCTGCAGCTGTGAAGCTCTTGGCCTTGCCGAGGAGCGGGATCAGCAGAACTCCCTGGCCACTTTTGCGTCTAGGGTGTCCAGGGAAACACCAGCTGCCACCAGCCCCAGGCTGCCGGGCGCTGCCCTCTGAGGACGCCGTGGCCGCGGACACGCGGAGTGCAGCTAAGGTAAGGAGCACTCGTCTGCGCAGTTGAGTTGGGCAGAGCTGGAGAAGGGTGGGGACCTGCTGGGTGACACAGGACTTATCTGTGCCCTAAGAGCAGGCAGGTGGCTGCTGCCTGCATGGAAAGCTGAGCTCCCTGCCCTCTGTTTGAGGGGAATGGCTGGAGACTTTTCTGTGTGCCTCTTGTCTCGGGGGCTGTTTGGTCTCTAGGGTCATTTCTGCATTTAATTACCCTTAGGATTTGGGGGCAGTCAGGGCAGGATATGCCCCACCTTGGCAGCGTTTGGTTCGCAGGTGGTACGGGGCCTGCTGGGCCCGCCATCCTGCAGCACAGGCCTCGGGCCTGGCCCCCAGCTCCTGAGCCCCTGCTGCTGGTGAACATGAGTGGGTGGCCAATGGCAGGACTGACAGCGGCTGGCAGAGCAAGAGGCACTTGGGACTGTGTCTGTTGTGTGTTGAGATGTTCAGCTGGAAGTGCCGGTGCTGAGCCAAAGGCACACAGCTGTCCCTGTTCCCGTGGCAGGGCCGGACCGAGGTGGTGGGTGGTGCCTGGGCAAGCTGGGGTGAAGCGGTCTGCAGGACCCCAACCTGGCAAGGTGCTGGACTGACCTCTTCCTCTAGGAACAGCCCCTGAGGAAACCTCCTCAGAGTCAGGGCCTGGGAGACCTCCCAGGGACTGTGCTGATTTCTTGGTCCCTGCAGACAGAAATGGTCACAACAGGCGGTCCTCAGGCCCTGCTGGTACGTCAGTGCAGTTTGCTGTGCTGATTTCTTGCTGTGTTTCTCCTAACAAAAGTAAGCAGGCTTCGTAATTTCTCTGTTATGCATTCTTGCAGGCGCTTTTGAAACACCTTACCTGTGGGTCTGTTCATAAGCATTTTTTCCTGCAACAAATCTTCCCCTTTGTGGTGTTTAGTTTATTTGCATTGGGATACTTTAATTATGTGGAAATCTTCAAATAGGTAGAAATCAGTTCAGTAGATGCAGTGTCAGCCAGCGGGCTGTGCCTCAGTGACCCTGGCTGAGGGGATCCGTGTTTCTGTCTCACAGAATCAAAGCAAAAAGGACAGCAATGGTAGCGCCTCCAAAACATGCTTGAGGCTAATTCAGGGAAATGGAAACAGGTGCCACAAAGCAGTAGCTCAGCAAGATCGTCAGAGGCACGTCAGGTGCCATTAGCTATGTCAGCTAATAAGCTCCCCCGAGATACCTTCCTTTCCACCGCTTTGCTTTCTCAACTGATACCTGTCCATAGGTCCATAATGGCCAAGAAAATGGTTACTAATCTCCTAAGCAGAGGCCCTGACTAAGCAGTGACTCTGCAGTGCAGAGGAATATGTTTGTTCAGCTACTTGTTCTGAAGAGACCAGACACAGGAAAGCCTTTAAGTAGTTTATAGCTATATAGGCTGGTACCTGTTGTGTTGTTCAGAAAGAGGAGTGGGCTGCAGAGGGGGGCGGTGCGTGGCTGACACCACCCCTACCCCCCACCCCAGCTGCAGGGAGGAGAATGTGCTCCTTTGCCAGCCTGAAGGGTGCATGCTGCTCTGGGGCAGTAAATGCTGCCCTCAGGGTTGACTGAATGGTGGTCTCCTGCTGAGGCCTCCATTGACTTCAGTTTGGCTCTTCTCTGTGTTCAGCATGCTGGTGGGCACTTCCCCCTCTGCCGTCTCATTAATGTATCAGCCGTGAAGGCATAAAGAGATCAATATTCATTGTGCAAAATGGTTTCCCATGTTGTGCTAGACTACAACGTGTCTGTGATTCAAATGCAGAGGAGGATGGGGAGATGTGTATAGGTGTCATTAGGGTTGATTCATTTATGGGAATGAATCTCCTGAGCGTATCAAGAAAACTTCTCAGGAGTGTTATACCTCCATAAAATGTTACAAGGAGTCAAATGTCATGGTTTTAATGCCCTTGGAGTTACCTGTGCTCCCCTGTGGCTAGCTTAATGGTGTAAACAACAGACTGCTCCTCTTGAGGGATGCTCACCTCATCCCTGAGCCTGAAGTCTGAGCAGAGCAAGCACAAGCTCTTCCTGAGACTCTGTCTTATTGAGACTTCCGTGGGAGTGTTTTACAGGGCTGTGTGGGAGCTGCTTGTCTCCCTCCTGGAAGCTCAACTGTGACAAAGACAAAGGTTCATGGCTCACCAGAGCAGGGAGCTGGCAAGTCCCATGCTATCTCTGCACCATAACCGACAGGCTTAGTGCTAAGGAGACAAGTCCCTCCTGGGCTCAGGTTAAAAGTACTGACCAGAAGGGGTCATGGCCAGCTCTGGTTTTCTTTGCTCTGCTGAGCCTCTTAAATAGGTGTGAATGAGAATATACTGTACATGGGAGCGTCTGCCTGGCACAGAGTGCTCAGTGCTCCCACCAGGCTCTGTGTAGTGGACAGGAATGGCACCAAAGGGGCAAAAGGGTATCTGCTGCTCTCCTCATCTTTTGAGGTGACTGCTCAGCTCCTCTGGCTTCTGGAGTCTTGACCTGGCCAGGCCAGAATTCGTTCCTGGCAGATCTCATCCTGGCTCTCTTCCCAGCATTGCTAGGAATGATGCATCACCCCTTCTGACCTGCCCACAGGCCCAAGGCACGTTGTCAAGGCTCGGCCTAGCCAGGTGACATCAACTGTGTTGTATACAGCCTCAAAAAGATGAATGCACTTTCTAATAATTGTCTTGCTTTCCCGTTCAGTGCTCAACCCATAAAGTGAGATTTGCTGCTGTCCTTGTTCTTTGTTATCACTGTTCATACTTATTTCTGGGTGTCTGGTAACAGAAATATTTCCTGGGTTAGCATCAGATAGTTCAGCTCTGCTTGGCAACTCGTAAATAATAGGGGTAACTCTTTTGCCCTAGACAGTATACTCTAAGGGTATATCTGGGACATGCTGTAATGTTACACGTTAATTATTTACTATGACCTGAAAGGAAGTTTGCATCCTGTTCTGAGTAATAGGTTCATGGTGTTTCCTGCTGGGCTTTGTACTGTTGATGTAGCAGGAGTAACAGCGAAGCCATTGCAACAATAGCAACCACACGGGGGAAAAAAAAATCTAGAAAAAATTACATTAGGAAGAAGTGACTGCTTAGAATTTATTTCTGGCTGGTCCCAAAGCATCATCATATCCTGAGGAATAACCTGCTAGGATAAATCTTGAATATAATGAGTAAACAATAGTAAAAAGTGTGACAATGTTAGGTAAATTTGCATCCAGATGTCAGTGCTTGTCATGAGCAGAACTCTGTCTTTAGAGGGTTTTCCATTAAGAATTGTGTCATTCTTACCTTTCTTACCTGCCTAATGTAGAGCAAAGCTCAGCTGTGAATTTGTATGGTGAAGGGTTACTGACTTAAAGGCGTATTGCACTGGCTGTACATTCTCTCACAGAGTAACATGCGCTTCTCCCCACTCAAGTGCCAAAAGCATTGGCTCGGGAAAAGACAGCTCTGCTGTCTGTATCAAGAGTGGTTGCAATTTTGCTGTATGACCAGGAATGTTGAGTGACTAGATCGCAAAGCTGAAACATATTCTGTGTGGTGGGATGGGGCTGGCACTTTCAGGACGAGCATGAGAAATTTATGACACTTGTCTGTTACCTCCAACATCTTTCCCTAATCAGCTGCCTCTCTGTCTTGCTGAACTGGAAACACAGAGTGTATTTATTGACTCTCAACTCTCTGGTCTGGTTATTATAAATCTCTGCCCTTTGGAGGTCGCTGCCCCTCAATTATGAGAACCTGATCTTGCTCGTTCCCAGAACTGCACTGCAGCTATTGATCTGTTGCACTGACTTGACAAACCTGAGTGAAACATGGAGCTAAAATTTCATCCAAATGTCAACTGTCTCCCTGAATTCCCTTTCTGGAGGGAAGATTTGCTGGGCAGAGGCTAGCCCAAAGAGTACTGGATAAATGTAAAATCCGTGGGAATCCTTCAGATTGAGATATCAAATAAAAGCAAGCTACTAGTCTCATTAATTAGAAACACAGTGTTGCAACAGGGTACAGCCCACACCTACATTTTGCCTCCATAAGGCATAAGGACTTGCCTTAGGAGGTACCTGACTCTTGGGGAAGATGCAGTGTGAATCAGGGTGGCTCCTGTCCCTGCTGCAGCCTCCACTAGGGCCCAGGGGGTTGGCCGTGTCCGGGCAGGGCTCTGCCACTCTCAGGGCTGGCGTGCCCTGCGCTGCCCCGATCACCGCACCAGCTCAGCAGGTGGTAACACACTCACTTTCCTTGCAAGCAACCTGATGTGCCACTGCTCGAGACAGAGATGATTCAGGGAAAAGTTAATTAAAACCATGGAGCTTGGCTCAGTGGCCAGTGTATGGTAGTGCAGGAGCGTGGGCGATGTTCTCTTCAGCTGCAGAGAACTGTTCCCCTGACACCAGGTGCAGCCGGAGGTTACGTATTTCATGGTGATCTTTCAGTCCTGGTTGTATGACTGGTTGTGAAGATGTCAAGGGAGTGAAGTGTTCATTTAATGAACTCCACCAAGATTCAGAAGTAAACACGCATCCCTGAACTCTCTGGATCAGCTACCCAAAGCTGCAAGCTGGTGCCGAGTAGATGGGCAAAGCAAGCTCACAAGGTAAGGGAGGTCTAGCCAGGAGCTGAATGAAGGTGCACTGGCCAAAGACATAGACCAATTTATTAATTATAGTATTTTTACACTCATAAATAGTAAAGGCAGCTTATACCAGTGGAAGGGTTCCCCTTCACCCTCATTTCTGGGATACTGGAGGAAGTGTGCTTGCCAGGTGGGAGCAGGGCAAGACAGGAAGGCCAGGAGCTTCTGGAACAGCAAGTCTCTGGAACCACACAGGGATCAGCAGAGCAGGCTGCTCCGAGTACCTGGCCTCTTCTTGGGCATGGAGAGCTGTCTTTCCTGGCCCTCATGCCCAGGGGCAAGGCTGGGAGAGTTGGCATTAGCCATGCAGGGGAGAGTCTTGGGGGGAAATCAGGCTTTCAGTCAATATACAGAACTTCCTCTAGAGGTTACCACATTGGCAGCATTGGTGATGCTCTGTATTCAGCAGCTGGAACATCAACCTGAAGCAGTAGGAAACAGGCTTTTTCTGTATGGGTATACTATACTGCTCCTTGTTTAACTGGGTATGTGCTCGGAGCTGCTAATTAAAAAGTGAGGCACCTCTCAATGAGGACGTGGTGTCCATTATAAAGGTTCACTATTGTGGGAAACCAGTCAAAGTCTAGTTATGTTGTATGTGCTCCACTGGGGTGCAGAGATAGCTGCCTTTCCAACACATCAGGATTTCCCTAAAACATGCAAACATCTGTGAAGGTAAAGTCTAAATTCGGATATTAAGAACTAGTATGGTTTAGGTTACTTTGTAAAGCATTTTCTTAACACACCTCCACCAGGTTCTTTTCTTGCCTCAAATGATTTTCTAGCCAAGCCCAGGATGGGCACGCTACTCAAGAGCCTGACAGGTCTTCAAAGATCCTGAGGATGTTTGTTGAAGAAGTTGTTCAGTTTGGAAAAGCTACAACACTACAATGAACGATTGGCTCAGGCCTTGCTGCCTCCTGCAATCCATCTACCTGAAGGTGACATTGGCTTTGACCTGTGCCCCAGACCAACACAATCAGGCAGCTCTGTAGTTCCCCTAAATCGTATGTTGTGCCATGTACTCCAGGACTGCTCTAATCCTGGCCAGAGCCCCCAGCTACCCAGCTCAGACAGAGTGCCCAAGTACCAGAGAGCCCTGGCACAAAGTTACGAGCATGGAGGTGGTGAGGCTGGAGCATGCACATACAAGACAACAAGTATTCTCCATTTCCACAGAGGTTCACAGAGAAGGCAAGACTGGTCTTGCAGAGGTGAGTTCATGTGGGTCAGAGCCCTCCCTTGCTGAGGGCAGGTTATACAGAGGTTCAGTACTGGAGGAATGGAGTCAGAGCAGCATTGTAGGATCCTCATATCTGAAAAAAGCCCAATAGGACGGCATCTCCTCCCTCGCCAATGAAAGGGACTGTGACAGACTCGTTTGTTCCAGCTGGAGGCAGTAACTATCCAATACACTGCTGAGGCTGCAGCTCGGCTGCTCAGATGTCTGCATTGCTGAGAATGAGTTCCATCCTGACAAATGAGGGTACTGTCACCAGCACACAAGAGCCCTGTCAACTGTCAGGTGACTATCCACATGTGTACCTGAACAGTCTTCCTGACCAAAGCAGGTATTCATAGTTTAGTGCTGCTCTAGGCTAGCCTGGAAAAATGCTTGTACTGATTGAATACGAACCAGTTATCTCCTTATATATACGAGCAAGGGTGGCACAGTGTGCCCCCAGCAGTGCTAGTATGGGTAGCCTTTGCTGTAAAACTGGGGAGGGAGGCTCCCGAGGTCTGGCAGATAAGCGGCGTTCTCATCCAGGTGAGAAAGGGGCACTGTGTCCTCCTCACTGATCTGCCGGTCAAACTCTGCCTTCAGAGTTGGCCGCTGGTTATCAGGGAAGGCCAGAGAGAACAAGGCTTCAGGCTCACAGACAAACTTGTACACGTAGCGCTCTCCAGCCACCTGCAGGGAAGACATGAGATGGACGCTGCAGGCACACAAGCAGCACTAGGCAATGCTCCTCAGCAGTGGAGAAAGCTTGCAAAAACATCTGGCTGCACTGGCCCATCTGGTCTCCTGTGGAACAGCTCCTGGGAAATGGGATGCTGCCAGCTGACTCTTTGTCCAGGTAGCAACAGCATCAACAGTCCCTGACAGGTCTGTGCTGTGACATAACTACACTAACAATTATCCTCTCCGGTACCCTGGATCTGGAAGAGACCATCCCTGCCACACAGGACCGACCCCAGGCAGCCTTTCTCTCACCAACAGCAAGTCTAGACTGTTATGTCTCTGCACAAATTCCAACTCTCCTGACTGCAGACATATACAGAAAAAGACAGAAATCACGATTCCCCTTTGTTTTATTTCCCGTATGTTGCCTAGATTCAGCTCCTTTACACCTTCCTCATTTAGGTGCTGCAAAGAGAAGTTATGGGGAAAGAAAGCTCAGGATGCCTGGCTGGCTCAAGTGCATTCTGTATCTGTAAGACTTACCTTCTCAAACAAGAGAAGCATTGCTAAAGGCATAAAAATTCCATCTGCTTTGCAAACTGACCTTCTGCATGATGCCTTTCTCGTAATAGTAGCGAAGGGATCGGCTCAGCTTGTCATAATTCATGGCTGGACGGTTCTTTTGAATACCCCACAGCCTGGCTACCTGTAGAATAAAGCATCCCAGTGCGTGAGCCTGTGAACCCAACCCAAAGGCAAAAGAACATTATCCAGCTGATTCTCTTTTGAGGAATGGTACCATGACCCATACAAATATTTGCAATGTTTAAATAATAGACTCAAACAATAATTATTTAGCAGCTTTTCAGCAAGAAGAGTAGAACTCAAACTGAAGCACCTTGTATCACAGAGAGGCATTCTCCTTGCCGCTACAGACCTCATTTGCTGTAACCACTTCTCCTCACTGTCCAGTACTCTGAAAGCTTGAGGTTGCTAAAGCTGCTTCACCCTGTGCAACACTTAATAGTCAAGGATGACATTTTTACCAGGAGCCCAAGAATAAGGGAACATCTCCACTGGAAGACCTATGTGGTCTTCCACAAGGATGTGGAAGGATAATTAATAGTCAAGGATGACATTTTTACCAGGAGCCCGCGAATAAGGGAACATCTCCACTGGAAGACCTATGTGCCTTTCTTTCTCCTACTACGTGATTTTCAGCTTTGTCCATGAGACTCAGAAATCTGCTCTAATCATATGTCAGCCCACCAAAACAACTCATCTGCTCTGAAAGCGCCCATAAAGATTGATGTGTAGCAAGAACAGTGCTAAATGCAGCTCTAATTGGAGCAAGATATGAACAGATACTACAGATGCATCTGCCAGATATTGTCAGATATCATTGGTTTTTTTGGAACACGGCAGCATTAGAAATTACACCTTAGTTAATGTAATTTTGATATGCAAATATATTTAGACTAGGACATAGTTTCTTCCAGATTTTTATGAAAACTTCTGTGATCAGTAGGGCTCAAAACTCCAAACCTCAGTGTCAGCCTCAATGGAATGTGATAAGGCAGCACAAGTCACTGCAAGCTTGAGAGTGAAGTGTCTAGGGAAATGGAGGCAGTGGGTAATTTGACTCACTGCATTGCTGAGACTCTAAACTTACAAGCAACTTTTCTTAAAACTGATATTTTTGACCTCTTTTAAAAACCTTGACTTGCTGCAGGGTCCACCGAGTACCACTGGTAGGCAGGAGCCTTCACAGGGCAGAGGAAAAGTCACTTGGGAATTTGCAGCCTCAGAAGTGCTGGCTGCTCCCCCGGAGCCTGTAGAGAAGCTAAATGATTTCACCTCTTCTGGCTCAATGAGCTTGAACTCCATCCCTCTACCAGTCCAGGCAATGAAGTGGGAGTTGGTTGGATCATCCAATAAAGCCACAAGAAATTGCCAGAGCTGGAGAGATCCCCGTCTCTGGTATGGAGGCCCTTCCCGGTACCCTCCGGCTTCCTGTTTGATGTCTCCTGCTGAGAAGAACAAACAAGGTGTTTCTAAGGGTAACAGTGCAAAAACAGTTGCAAAAAAAAGCACATCTCACAAATGTTTACCTGGAATATTTCAGTTCACGTAAAACAGAGTGGCTAGTTCACCAGCAGCTCTTCCAAGAGAAGCTTTGGTGAACCTCACAATTAAGCTACAATTATGTGAACCTCACAATTATGTTAGATGGCCTTTTTGCTGTTAAAAAAGCTCAAGAAATGGGATACCAAAAAGTCAGGTATGAACCACAGCTAACACACCTGCAAGAACACAGTGTAACGAACTATGTAGACAGTGGCCAAGTGGCTAGCAAAGATGCTGGGTAACCCTATCTTACACCCAAACTGCAGGCCATTCTTTCTCCAACCTTCAAATTTTTCTGGAACAACACAGACATCATCAGTAAAGGACCTCATCTGCTTGTCATAGCTGCAGCCTGAAAGAGAAAGCCACATTGGTAGTCACAGATAAAGACAGGGTGGTGCCAGAGGGCAATGCAATGCAGGGAAAAGAAGAGAGTCACTGAGTTTCTTACCTAATGTATCTTCTGTAGTTGAATGGCTTGGATAACTCTCAATATTTATGTACATGGAAGGGCAGCCAGGAACATCTACAGAACAATTAACAAATGCATTTAATTAAAAAGCACAGGTACAGGAGGCAGAATGATCTTGCTCTATGTAGGTGGATAGGTAAGTGCAGCTGTCTAACCAATGCCCTCTTAGAGCCCTGTGAAAGGGTTAGTGGCAGATCATGCAGATGGAGCACAGGTCTTATGAGGAGTGGCTGAGGGAACGGGGATTTTTTTCCAGGAGTACTATGATGGTGTTAATGGAGAGCAGCAGCATTTGAATGTTTACTACAGCCAGTGTCTCACAAATGTCTTTTCATGTGTGTTGCCTCTCTGGCTTTTTCACATCACGGATTCACGGATTCGACAGAGTTGGAAGGGACTTCTAGAGATCATCTAGTCCCACTCCCCTGCTAAAGCAGGATTGCCTAGAGCACATTACTCAGGACTGCATCAAGGCGGGTCTTGAAAATCTCCAGAGAAGGCGACTCCACGACCTCAAATCACGACATTGTGATAGGGCATTCTCACAAACAGTTGCAAAAACATAAAGGAAAAAATAGCCTGAGTTTGAAAAGAAGCAGGAAGTCTTTTCATGATCTCTGTGCAGCATATATTGTTGTCTGGGCACTACAATTTGTATCTTCTGTATCTTGCATTTTCTGAATCAAACTTTTTTTCCATCCGCAGCTGAAATGGAAAATGTAACTGGGAGCTTTGGAAAGATTTACCATACATTTCCCTCATATTCCTGTGTATAGCCATTGCTTTCTGTAGACGTTTTGCTGATGCTAAGGGCAGAAGGGGACTCTGAGCTGACAGATTGTGTATTATTACAATCGTAAAGCATTCTTCTGGGCTTGCACATTTTCTTCCCCTGTCTGGACAGAAGGACCCAGTGGAAGTGTAATATCAGCATAGTCACAGTGGTGGATTCTATACCCTCATAGGAGCTTTTTATTTATTTCTGCTAAAGGAAACAATTCAAAAAGTCCATTAAAATACCATGAAACCAGAAGTAACATTCCCTCTAGCAGAGGGTATTGTGATGTCAGGGTAGCAAGTCTTTGGACAGATCAGCTGAAAAAATAAGATTTATCCCTTGTGGAAAAATAGGAGGATTACCTGATTGATCTGGTATCTAGAAAGCTACTTTTGGAATCATAAACTTTTTTCTCTTGTGATCCTCTGAAATCTCTGCTGTCTGGTCTGTGTGCCCTGTTTCTATGGGAAGCAGAAGGTGAGGGTTGACACTACAAGAGACAGAGAGCAGCACTTTTGCACGTGGCTGAGTGCTCTGTGCTTATGCCTGCCCTTGGAATTGGCCAGTTGTTAGCCACTCAAGTCTCTTTTAGTTTTAGACTTTTAGATCTGTTAGTCAGAACAAAGCTGGTTTATCTTCTGTGGTAAGCTCCGAAGTGGAGCATCAGGTCTCTCTGTGACCTGCTGCAGCCAATTTCCAGTGGGTGTCAACTGCCGGTGAGAGACCTCAGCAGCGAGAGCTGACACCCACCAGCTGGGCTGGGCGAGCTGCATCTTTGCCTCCATTTTGTGAATTAAATTCTTCTACCTCTAGTCAGGGAAAAGGCGCAGGGCCAGACAGCATCAAGAGCTGCAGCTCAGGGCTGTGCAGTGCAATCCCTACACTCAGAGCGGCTTTCTTCTGCCAGTGCTTGAAGGTCCCCTCCTGTTGCAGAGATTCAAGGCAGTTTTTCTGCATGAGCACCAACATATTTGATTCCTTCCTTTCTGCTGCCATTTACAGAACGTCTTCAGTATAATTTCTTCAAAGTTGACCTCACTTCTTTCCCTTTCTACAACCTACCAGCTCACACATCTACCTGAAGACAAAAACTCCCTGTGAAACTGGGAATGCCTTTTTCTCTATTTCTGATGGCGTGAGTCGGCTAACTATGAATTTTGAGAGTCTCCCCAATGGCTACTTATTCCCTTGGAAAAAAATGCATGCCTTTAATCTAATGGGTTTATCATCACCTGCTTGCTCCTATATCTTATTATACCTTTCCACTGTATACCAGGAAGTCCTTCTCAGAACACAGTATGGAAAGTGAATGTCCCAGCCTTCTCTTGGATGCAGTCTCAGTGGACAGTCCAGCCCAAGCCATGGCAGAGACAGAACTGTTCACATTTCCTGCTCCACAGCTGGTTTCCCAGACCACACGCACTCCTGAAGATGAACTAGTACTGTTTCAAAGCCCGAAGACCACCAGTGTTCACCCAGGAGGTCGGTCACCCCCACTGATGCCCCACTGCAGTCACGAAGAGCTAGTTCTGCCTACCTGAGTCATAGACGTAGTCCACCTGCTCCTGCTTGACAACCACAGCTGCTGAGTACTGACGGCTGCTGCCTGCCCGGTTTGCTTGCTCATACCGTGAGTCGTGGTACTCCTGTTTGAAGCCCTGGTGAGGGTACTGGAGGCAGGGCTCAGACATCTGGCACTGGTGGGCAACGGGATCTTCCTGGGCCATGCCCTGGGAGGAGGGGAAGGAACAGCACATCTCCACAGGTGGCTGGTACGCAGAGCTAGAAGAGGGGAGAGGACATGGGATGGCAGCTTTCTTGGCCCTCTGATCTCAGCCCAGATGCAGGGTTGGCTGAGAGACAGAAAATTCCTCGGCCTCAGCCTGTTACTAGGGCTGTAGGAGCTGCACACAAAGCTGGGGAAAGGAAGGGACCCCAAAGAAAGATGTTTCTGAGGGCAGCTACACAGCCCATCATTCACAGAATCTGACGGGCTTAAGGTTAGAGGCTTCTTCAAAACCTAAGCAGCAGTGGTGGGTCCCACGTACTTCAGGGGGATCCTGTGATTGCTGGAAACTGAGCACTTTAATCTGGATGCTGAAGCCCCTCCTCCCTGAGTCACCAAGGAGGGCAATCCTTCTTGCCAGTGGCTGCCTGCTCCTGGCGATAACTCACCTGTTTTCGTTGAGGTATCCACAGCTGGCTATGGGGCGGGATGGCCCCGCAAGGGTCAGGAAGCTCCTGTCCTGTCTAGGGAACTGTTGGAGCGGTGACTGTATCGGGGTTCCTGGGCTGGGGGACTTGGTTCCAACTTGTCTGGGTTGATCATAGGCACTGGGACAGTCAAACAGGTATTGGAGCATTACAGTTCTCCAAGAAGGACTTGTGGCAGCACCTGGGGAGAACGCGTCACAGGCAGACACGCTGTCCCTCTGTGCAGCCACCTAAGCCAGAAAACTCCCAGCATAAACTCCTTCCTTTCTGATTATTAGTTGCCCTCATGCGCAGTAGCAATAACCCTTCAAGCAGAAAACCGAGGAAGGTGTCTGTACTGAAGAAGCCATACTATAACTCAGGCAAGTAGCTGGGACTGTGGGCAACAGCATCAGGAATCTCCTTGTGGGAAGATTTTGGAAAGCAATGGAGAGAGAGGCACGTGACAGATGTCACGACTGCTCTTAGCATCAGGACAGTGAGGAACAGCACTAGGGAGAAGAAAAAAGAGGCAAGCCCAGATCTACTCTGCACAGGTCTGAGCTGACCCACTGGTTAATTTGTGTTGCAGCCCGTGTGCAGCCCTTACCCAGCAGACAGGTTGTTGTCATAACACTTCACTATTAGATAATGCAGTAGCACTTGATTTCGTAACAGCTCCTGTCCCTCCCCTGTGTAAGCTGCTTTACCTGGCGTAAAGGCACTGCTCGCCATTGCGGTACTGGAATGGCTGCTTGTGGTTGCAGGACAGCGTGGGGTCTGAGGAGGGACTCTGTGGCTCCTTTTTAATCTTAGCAGGAGGACTGTGAAAAGCTACTGAGGGAGAAAAATGAAAGATCAAGTTGGCACTTTTCTCATTTATGGAGAGATATTTTTATCAGCCAGTAAAAAGTCAGTTGAGATGCCACCACCTCGCCCTTGTTCAGATGGCTCTGAGAGAAACAAAACACCGATATGCAAAACTGTTCACTGGACTGTTCTGAGCTCTGCCCTTGATTTAGTAAAGTCTGTATAATACCTCAACCTTACAAGACCAAATCTAAGGTAGTGTTAACATGCTCCATGATAATGCAGAGCACTTTGAAAAGGATTTAGAGTGGGTATTTCCTAACCTGTTCAGGGCTGGGACAGACATTTTCTGTTATTTCATAAGGGGGCGCACACACATACTCTATTTTTCATCACGTAAAAGCAAAGTTTTGATTTGCATCACGCAAAATACTTTCATTGACATACGTGGCAAGCGTGTCTTGTGAGTAGCATTACTATGTAGCACTGCATTGAATTATAATGCACTAACATGATGACACATTGAAGATTTCCTGATAGTATCACTGGTCCTGTAGGACAATAACTGTAAAGTTTTTGTAGACATAGCTACAAAAGCTGAAGGTTTTCTGTGGGGAAAATACTATTATATGTATTGCATACTATTACAGGCTGACACCGGGCTAACTTGCTCACAAACACATTACACAAGTAGCGCTTTAAGAAGCACCTAACCAATTCAGATAGCTAAAATCGCTTTTCCAAAAGAATTGCATCAGTGTTACAGCACAGTTCAAAACAGAAGTCTGACTTCTAAGTCCTTGCTTTCACTATAATATACCTCAAAGTTGGAAGAGCAGCTTGCAGTCCTCTCAGTAGCCTCCCTTTGAAGAATCTAATTTCATTAATTGTATCAGGTTTATACTTCAGCACTCAGGAAAAAGGCCAGGCCCTTCTACAGGATACTGTGATTCCTGGGCAGGAGGCTGCCACACTCAGCAGCTGCCCATTTCATCTCCAAATGCAGTTTTCCCTCTGTTGGATCTCTTCTGTGTTAACAGTCCAACATCCCTGAATGTGGGACTGGGAGAATCTCATACCTGCTGTGCTCATCCAAAACACCAGTGACAGTCCAGAAAAAAAGTTAAACGGTTCCTTTTCATTTTCAGTGCGCTGGTCTGTGGTCATAGCCTGATGCAGATGAGGAGGGATATTTGTGGGCTGGTTAGGATTTCATGAATAACAAGTGTGGGTTGCAGTTTACAGCACAAGGAAGTAGGATGTGGGTATTGTTACTTCTTATGCTTAATTAAATCCAGCAGGGAGCAAAACTTCCTTCACTAGTTCCTGAGAAAAGCTTATCCTGGCTGAAGGACATGGTAAGCATCTTCTACCTTTGCCTCTGGGCTCTGCTGCTGCTGTTAGGTCACCGATATTTAGGAAGGAAAGAAAAGCAACCCGAGAAAAGTACATAGGTCTAGCCTCATTTTTCAAACAAGGGAAATATCTGCCCTCCAAATCGAAACTGTAAGCTTTTAATAAGGCTTGCTCCAGTCCTTCTCAGCTTACTCCCACCTCTGCGAGCTGACACGATGCTGCTTACAAAGCCTGGGATGTTCAGAGCTGTGATTACAGTTTTAAGGATGGAAAGTAACATCCTCATCTGTTAATACCTCATATTTTTGCTGACTTTATTTTGGGACTGACCTGAACTGTATGTGCACCAGCTGTCCTCAAGCCATTCTCCTTCGCATAAAGCTCTAATTGTCCCTTCAGAAGTGCTGCAGCAAGCAGCTGTCAGAAGGGCTGCTGCAGTCTCTCTTAGCACAGGATATTAAGGCCACTTTCTATTGTGACCATCCCTCACCAAAATTAATTTTCTCAGCCAGAGGGGAAAAAAGCCAACCAAACCAACCCAAACCGGACTCCTTTTGCCTGCCTTCAGTTTCAGCCTACACTAGAAAATCCCATCTTTATGTCATGCCAGCACCCAAAGGGACTCAAACTGCTTGACAGAATCAATATAAATAAATGAATCCATAAGATACTAGACCATTATTTTGTTTCTGGCTCCTAGTCCTTCTCAGGGACAAATGGCTCAGCCAATCCTGGGGCTGCCTGTTCACGAACAGCTCTTGGCACCATCCAAGCTGGTGGCAGGTGTGAGTGTGCTGACCTGGTGGGGCTGCCCCACACCAGGGTGCATTCAGTGTCCCAAGCATGACACTACTGCATCTGTGCAAACAGCCCAGGCCCAGGGAAGGGCTGAAAGAGAAAAGGGTCTTTCTATGTCTGGGGCATCCATTTCCCTTCTGTCTGCAGCAGTTCTTTACAATGTGTAGAGTAAACATATATAGAACCTATCTAAAAGTACTGAGCTGTCAGCTGAGTCTCAGGGGAAAAAAAAGTAATATATTGCTCTGTCCAGTACACTGAACTCCACGGAAGCGTCAAGAAGCTAGATGTACTAGGAGCAGCCAACTCTTTGCAGCCCCTAGTACCTGGAACAGGCTATCTCATTACAACTGGCTCATTCATTAATTTATTCAAAGTGAAACATGGGACCAGCCCTCTCCTCAGTTCTAGGTCAAAAAGAGGAATAAAACAAGATATATGACTTGGAGAACAAGCCCAGCTGTGCTGCAGGGGTGAGTCCAGGGGAAGGAAGTAGACAAGAACAACCAGTAAAAGTGCTTCATTTTAGTTTTCATGGGGAAAAGTGCCCAGGGCAGAGAGGGGGTATCAGCACAGGAAGGGCACCAAAGCTGACTGCACCAGCTTTAAGTGGACATCTCTACTCTCAGCTGCCAGACACGTATATACCCAGGGAACTGTGAGGCATCTTCCTGTAGCATTGACTACAGGCTCCAGGTTCCTGCAGCTGCTTGCAACACAGAGCTATTCAGAACAGTCTGTATTTACTTCAGGTGTGTAGTCTTAGCTCAGCATCAGCTTCCAAATGAAACGGTGGCATGCTGTGAGGTCCAGCTGAAGCAGGCGTGGTGTGAAAAAAGCAGAGCTGCGTGGCCATTGAGTGGAAGGTTCCTATACGTACAGTTGTACCTGTGCAACGTTCAGCTCCTTTGTAAGGTGAAGTGCTTTGACCAGTTGTACAGCCTGTACACTCCTGTGTGAACACACACAGTCTGTCCAGTGGACAGTTCCTAAGAACAGAGAGCAAACAGGCTAGCGAGCACAACTCTTCAGGGATATTTTGCCCTTGTGCTATGCCAGGCAGCAGACAAGCCCATCATCTCACAGAGGCCATGCTGGCAGCAGATGCTCAGCCAGAGGCCACATAGGTGAGTGGAGCCCCCAGAAAAGCACCTGCAGGAGACACAGCACCAATAATTGCATGTACAGTCTAATTTCTTTTGCTTTGGGAGGAGTAATAGCACAAATTTTACCTTTGATTGTCACAGTAATGCATTTTCTCAGCTGTTGAGGGGTGCCTAATTATTCACACATACACCTACTAAAATACACATCTGTTGAAATCACTCTGCATAAGGGACTGTGGTAGTTACCACCTCACAAAGATACTTTTGTATTGTCCAGATGTAGACAGCCTGTTTTTTTCATCATCACCATCACAATGTAGAAATGAGTACCTTAGCCTCAATGTCTGTGTGTTGCATTTATATATTTGTTTGGTTTAAGTGTATCCTGCCCTTCTCCCCCGAGATGCGCAATCGCCCCCATGCTACTTACAGTTTTCTGAATGAAAGTCAGGCACAAATTGCTCATCACTGTCTGGAACCTGAGCTGCAAGGGGAGAAAGGGAAGGCGGGAGGAAAGAGGGAGGGGGAGAGAGAGAGGGAAGATTTAGATTTGGCACTTTGTATGGTATAATTAACAGTAAGACAGAAATAAGTCTATGCTGGAAAGATCTGAGCTTTGTGCTCAGATGCACTTTAGTGACTAAGGATAGTTTCCCTCTGGGATTAATGATTACAGTTCTTCTGCCTGCAGATTTACCCCTTAACAGCCTGCCAGTTTCTTTCTTCCTTACCTTGGAAATAAGAACAGCAGCAAGTTTATTAGCTCGGGGTTCACAGTTTTCATTAGAAACGTAACATGCAGGGATTTTTAAGCATTTAGCATAGGAAAAACAACTAATAAATTTGGAAAGGCTACGCCAAAGTGATGAGTGGAACAGGAAACATCTATGCCTTCATATACAATCTTTTCAGTAGCTCCAGCAGCAGTGAATGGCTTGGCACTAGTGGAATAGGCTACAACTTGTAAATCAGCAGAAAGAAAACATTTCAGAAGAAAAAAAATAAAATTATCCAGTAGCAGGAGAGGGAAGTTGTTAATAGTGTCTTGCATGTACGTATGATTTCGCAAATGGGAAATGTAAGAGGAAGTGCTGGCGTAGTCACAGAGAACCTGACAGCAAACAGCTGCTCTTTCCCCACAAATCAGTGCAGTAGAGCTTATTTCTAGGCGCCTGCCCTGTGGGCAGCACTGTTAGTACAGCTCCAGTACAACAGCAAGGTCTAAGATATTTGAGTTTTTCCAAGGTTGTCTAAAAAAGCTATCTGAAAGTCTGCAGAGGCCTCATTTGCCTCGGAACAGCCTACGTCACTGGAACAAGTTGCTGCTGAATGTGGTAAGCAGTGAAATAGTTAACAACATTAGCTTCTTAGTATTAAGAAGCTTCAGACTTAATACCTCCGTTAGACAAACTGGTGAGGCTCTTGTGTGTTGGTCTGCTGACTTGAAGTCAGCAACACACTTTATAAGTTGAGCCTCTTCATGAGTCAGGGGTTCGTATTTATTCTGGCGAAAGTAGAAGTTGCAAGAAGAAAATTTAAAATTTTATATTCATTAGCTGCTTCATACAGTTGCAATACAGGTAGACATTTTCTTGTTCTCCCCAGACCAGCATCTATACTTAAAACAACTGGGATACCTAATCAGACATTTAAAGCCCAGCCCCAGGTTTATTTTAGTCACTCAGACTGCATGCATCAACTTGTGCCTCGCCATCTCCCACACCGCTTTCAAGATCTGGAGCACCGTACCTAAGCCTTTCTGACTAAGGATACAGATTTTACACATCATTTACTAATCATGTATAATAACAGGTTAGCTCTTCTTATACAGTGCCCCGAGACCATGTGTGACCTTCACTTCACCCCAGGATACTCATGAATTCATTCTACAAACACTTTGCTGTATATTGTAAGAGATGCTACGCAAATTCTTTAGAATAGTGAGCTAGAAATATTAGAAAGCCCATAACTGAAAGTCCACCAGAAATCAATTCTGAGGCAAATTTATCTTATTGGCAGCTCAAGGTTTTTGAAGATTTAAGAGAAACCGGTCTCGAGCATGTGTGCATGTTTAGCAGATCTATTAGATGACCCGCAATTAATATCTATTTTTCACTATAGCAAATTCACTATACTGTTTAAAACTAGTTTCACTTGGAATTAACAGGACTCCTTGGGATTTGAAGTTTTCTCTTCCTTGAAAAGGCAAAACAATTTAGACACCAAACTGAACAGTATGTAAATTCCAGGAAGGTCCCTTCAAAGAATTAACTTAAAAAGAGAAACTAAAAAAAAAAAAAAAAA
>KZ506140.1:81231-142510 GCA_002844005.1 Limosa lapponica baueri | reverse complement strand
CGGGGGCGGGCTCCCATTGGCGCATCGCCGCGCTCGGGGACCCGGCTCGGGGCTCCTTTGTTTCATTGACCTGGTGAATGGAGCTCGGGGTTGGAACGCGCCCGCCAATCCCAGCTCTTTTTGGCCCGCACTCAGTCAGAAGTGGGAGTAGCTTTGGCCTACAGGGCCAATCGCATCGCAGTACTCTGGAATTCATTCAAGGCCGGAGCTCCCATTCATAAGAAAACCTCCCGAAGTTCATTCATGAAAGGCGGCAAAGGCGCTCCAGCCGTGCCCGCTGTGCATGGCAGAGGTGTGCTTAGCCTGCGCCTTCAGGCTTCCTCCCAGCGTGACACACGACCGGGCCTGCCCGTTCTCACGCACGCTGCAGTCATTTTAAAACAGTCTTCAGGTACGTTCAGTTCTGTTCTGGGGAAGTTCTTTAAGTTTCAACAAGATTTGGAAAAAAATCTCAGTCGTGCATCTGGAGTGAAAGCAATTAAAGCCCTGGCTTCCAAGATCAATTTTACTCTTACAAATGCTTAGGGACAAGAACATATAGTAAAAACCTAGTCCTGGGATTTGCACACCAAAAAAGTGATTTTGCATGCTTTTGTGCACAGCAGGTGCTGTCTTCTGTGCCATGTACATGCATCCTGTTATTTTTTCAAATTTCTCCTTTAAATTTCCATTATCATATTTAACATTTATTGATCCTGTTTATCTTACAAAAAATACCAGTGATAGTTGGGACCTGGTGATAATGAGATAATCATTCATGGAAGAGAAAAAGCAGGAAAGGAGAAAGTTATCCCGAAAGCTAAGTGGAAATTGTACATCTTGGACATGTTTTCTCTATAGCTAATACCACCAGTGTGATCTACTTATATGCTTGCTTATGAAAGGGGTATCTGTTATGCAGAATAACATGTTTATATATCTAGACAATATATACTTTGATCTTCATGCAAGCAGGCTACAACTCCAGTGTTCCCAGGATGCCACTCTGTTAGGAAGCCTGACTGAAACACAGTTCTAACCTGCCCATGAGAGCAGAAGGAAAACATGCTAATTGTGAGGAAGTTTACATCCAGCAACATCCACAAACGTTGTAGATGTGGTTAAATACAGCACTGGAATTTAAACTTACTCTGGTTTGAGAAGATCACTGAAGTATACGAGTTAATCTTCTGAATTTTCAGTTTTACTGAATTTGTTTCTGCTCCATATATTTTGTAACAATCTATTCAGGCTGTTATTTTTAATCTAGTTTTATTGGAGAACTGGAAGAGAATATTTCTCCCAGTTAGATTGTTGTTAGGCAATTTATACTTTAAATGTCTTACAAAGTTGAATTGTCACCAGATACTCATGCTTTGCACTTCTACCTATACACATCATAGCAAAAATGGCAGTTTGACTCTCATTTATTAGTGCTACATTTCCTGGATAAGAGATAACACAACCCTTTTTACTTTAGTTGTGATTTCAATACATGGCTGTGCTCTGAACTCTAAAGTGGATGGGATTTTCTACTGCAATATTTGTTTGCTTTGTGATGTCCTAATTTTCTATCCAACTGGCAGTAACAAAACTGCTGATGTAGGAGGGCCCTCGGGTCTCAGCACAGTTCCCTGTCGCTGTGAAGAGAGACTAGAAATTCTCTAGAGAATAAGTCTTATGAGGAGCGGCTGAGGAAGCTGGGGGTGTTCAGCCTGGAGAAAAGGAGGCTGAGGGGAGACCTTCTTGCTCTCTACAACTGCGTGAAAGGAGGATGTAGCAAGGATGGAGTCGGTCTCTTCTCCCAAGTAATGAGTAGTAGGACAAGAGGAAATGGCCTCAAGTTGCGCCAGGGGAGGTTTAGATTGGATATTAGGAAAAAATTCTTCACTGAAAGGGTTATCAAGCATTGGAACAGGCTGCCCAGGGAAGTGGTTGAGTCACCATCCCTGGAGGTATTTAAAAGGCATGTGAATGTGGTGCTGAGGGACATGGTTCAGTGGTGGACTCAGCATTGTTAGATTTAAGGTTCGGCTCAATGATCTTAAAGTTGTTTTCTCAACCTAAATGATTCTATGATTCCTGGTAAGAGTGGTCACTACAGTTAACGAGTGCAGCATATGTGTGAATGAAAAAGGAGAAGGGCACAGTGTAGATAGGAGCTACAGTGACTGATTGTGTGCATTTGACACAGCAAAGTTACCATTTGTACTAACCAGGCAGTAATACTATGGGTTTTTTGCTCTGACTGAGATGTGTTGCCAGTACTATCAATTATTTTTTCTATTTGTTTGAATTAAATTAAGACCAACTCATTCCCATTTGTATTGGAACCCTTCTGTAATGTGAATGTATATACATGTTTATATATGTGTGTGTATTTATATCTGTGCATACCTATATAGGATACCTGAAATTTTACTGACACCAATGAAAGTACTCTGCGGAAGATGGACTACATAACAGGTTTTTGAGGGTTGCAAAGAGGCAGGATCTGGCACAAACTTCGCAGGTTTTTTATTGCTTTTGAGGCTGTAAAAAATGCCATACAGCCTAATTAGAAGGACAGTATTAATTAGGGCTAGACATACCGGCCGCTTTTGTTTGTCAAAGCAATTTACTAGCAGTAAAAAGCTAGAAAGATTGAATCCTAATGCTAAGAAAGTTAGAAAGCAAATGGACACGTGGAACTAAATTGCTAAATTTATGATTTAAAGTACCTCATGATTTTGAGTCATTTTCAAGAGATTTGGGGAAGAGGTTTTTTTATTGTTGCTGGTTTTAGTTTCAATTAGCTGGGTTTGACATTGATATATTGTTCTTTTTGTCTCTAGGAAACATTCTGACTCCACCGAGTAGGATTCAATAGGCTACTTCTGGGTCCCAGTATCCAGGCAGTAATTAGTGATAAAAAGAGAAGCAGCATAAAATTCACAAAAACAAAAATATTTTTCCATTGCCCACTGGTCTGGGCAACTTAGTCCAATTATTTGACACACTTCATTTATATTACGAGCTCTTAGGCTGGAAACAAAAAGCACACAGTGCATCACCTTAAAAGCAAAGAAACCATTAAGAAACAGTACATGAGATGCAGCAGTAGAACAGGGCAGTCATTATGATGGCACAGCTGATCTTGGTGCTGAGTTAAGTATCACAAGGTGAAACTGATGCTGCTGACGATGAGCAAGGCCTGTCTCTGATTATCCCTTGATGACAACAATGGCCCTAGGGGGGATGAATCATGCTATAAATCAGTTTGCCTGTCCACCTACCTCTTTCTGTGTCCTGTACTCATCTTGGTGATCTACGTGAATCCTTCTTTCTGTTTTCATAAAATTGAAATAGTGAAAATATTGTTGGTAAATAATTTGGAGGATGCAGAGTTTATAAACAGAGCGTAAGAGAGGAGAGAGAGCTTGGATTCCTGCAAAAGCTACTGACTTCACATCAGAAAATGTTCAGGATAAGCAAAAGGTTAGTAGAAATTATAAATAATAAATTATGTAGCTTGCTTGCTTGATAGCTTCTCCTCTGTTCCACATGTGCTTGTTGTAAAAAAAAAAAAATAATCACATTTGTTTTCAAAAGCTGACTAATAGATGAGGGAATACAATTCTGGAGTTTCTCTTTGCAAACTCAGCAATTAATATTCAGGGTGATTAATTACCTTCTGTTACTTTTTTTGTAAAGTGTAGAGTGCGTGAAGAGTTCAGAAGTAACACACGAACCAGAGGAAAAATTATTATTTCTTATAAAGCATTAAAAATAGATTTATTCCAACACTGTAATCCATACTACCCGAGATGTTGCTTTCTACTGTCACTGCAGCCCAATAACCCATAGAACTTTGCTTATGAGATTTGCCGTGCCATGCTTTTCATCTCTGGGTGACTTTCTATAGTGAAAGTGGTCCTAGTAAGCGAGGAATTGTCTGGGTAGGTTTCTATAACCTTTGTGGCTGACAGACACAACACAGAGACTCTGGAGAAAGCAGTCTTCTATAAGGCCTTGTGAATAAAATGTCCCTTTTAGGTATTCATGCCAGCTACTTTTTATAATGTTCTGAATGAGAGAAGACAGTTCAGGCACTTTGTCTGCAGGAAGGAAGCAATTAAATTATTAGCACTTTGAGAAATTAAATGATGTAAGTTATGGCAGAATAAGTTTAGCAAAATGTTATAATGTAAGAAAACAATTAAAAAGAATTATATAAGGTTGGGTGGCTTCTTTATTGTGATAGAGTGAGCAGTTAATTGATTTTCACACTGCTATAATGTATCAGGGCAGTTGTGAGAGCAAACAGAGAAATCTCTGCTCAGGTTGTAGGAGATGAAGTGTAGACAGAGGGACATGTCTTCTAGGGAAATGGGAATGAGCGGCAGTCTCCTACTCTCAATTCCTTTTCCCTGGATCCTGTGAAGAGACATGAGGTACAGAGAAATTCCCTATCATTCTCTTCAGCTTCCAAGGCCTATTGCTGCAAGATTATATTTAGCTCTCCTCCCGACAGTGATGTGTGATGCAGAAGTACTTCAGAATTAGATCCCCAAAATGGGAGCAGCACAGAGGTTGCTCTATCAGCACTGGCAATGGAGTCCTGCAGCTTTGTATGAGCCCTGCCACCGGCATCCTGTTTCTTTCTGAGAGTACTCATGAATCTGCAAACCCTCCTGGGCTGTTAGTCAGATGTTTTCTGAAAGAAGCTGGAAGAAAATTATATCCTTTCCCATAAGCCCACTGCACTTTGTTTAGCACAAAGAGAAGCATGTAGTTTCTGGCCAGGAAAGCAGCTGCTTTAGAGGAAAGGAAATTAGGCTAGAAGTAGCAAGTTGCAAATCACTTGTTGTATTGTTGCTCTGAAGAATCAGTTCTTTAAAGTCTTTGAAGATAACTCTGTGCTTGCTGGTACTCATGGATTTTACAGTATGCACAGGCAGTACCGCCTCTTCTGCTTCATTTTTAGTATGGCTCATACCTTTGCTGTGACTACTTGGGTCCTGCCCTGCAGCTGCATAAAGCTCGGAAACAAAACCAAAAAACCTAAACTAGTATCAGGTCATAAATGACATTCCCTATAGCAGATCAGGAACATGTGTGAACACAGGTGACTCCCCAGTCTGTCTCTGGGGCTAGGATGAGCGTTTGGACAGGGGACTGACAGGGAGGAGTCCTGCTTTCAACTCCACCACTGTCTGGATCTGAGTGAGAGCTCTCAACTTCTGTGCCTCAGTTTCTCATCTGCAGAGGGGTGAGGTATTTGTATACTTCATGGATGCTGGGGGCGTATAATTAATTAGGGCATGCAGAGTACTGAAGTTGACCAGAAAGAGGAAAGGATTGGGTTAAGTCTGTTGCAATGAAGGTTATAATAATTATAAGCATAATAATCACTTTCTTATAATACAGTTTGGCACTTTCACTGCTCTAATTGCAGAAATCATAGCAACTTCCCCCTATACATCTATGTTACCACTTAAAATAAAGGCATATGCAGGTGAAAGGTATTCATAGGCCATCACTCTGCAAAGTGTTATGGATTTGGGGAAAAGTCGGGAAGGCTGGAAGAGAGTCACGCAGCTTGAGCAGCATGAAGAATATGATGCTGAGAAAAGCTTAGAGGAGTTTAGAGCATGGAGCCTGCATTGTTCAGGAGTCAAAAGGGAGCTGTACCTTTTTTGTAGGGCATTTGAAGAAATGCCTGCCTTGATTACCAATTTGCGCTTCTAACAGATGTGACCTTAAGACTCCCAACCTTTCTTTCATATTGGGTGAGGCAACAGTATGAAGCATTAAAAGTTAAAAGTATGAGGAGAAGGCCCCTTAATGTAGTCAGGTCTGCAAGCTCTGCTCTCTTTCCCTTTCTTTGCTCTATTCCTCAGTTTTCACAGTTTAAAAAAAAAAAAGTAATTCTGCCCTAAAACACTCTGCTCAGTTTTGTCTTGAGAGTGGTGATCTGGCTTCATCTGCTCTTGTGGTGCTGGCTGTTATGCAGCTCTTCAGTTGGGGGATATTTGTGTGAGCTGCAGGGATGACCAGGGATGAATGCAGAGACACCACTGGAATAATGTGTCACATGCAAAAAGTAGGGGATTTTGTCAGCAACATTTGGCCATGCAGCTGACTTGTACTGAAATGAAAAAGGACAAAAGCAACTGAGGTAGTAAGGAGGTAAAGAAGGTGCTAGTAATTACTTTGCACTCGATCAAGGCAGGAGAGAGCAACCCAGACTTCGCTTGCGGATGTACAGAGCCAGGTTACCAAAGCAAGACGCGTAGCTGTTAGCAGGTACTAGCAACTTATCCCATTATAGTTGAGGTAACCACCAATAAAACCTAATCAATGAAATCCCTTTTAAGTTGGTTGGATCAGTGACCCAGAAAATAGCTCCCCTGCAGAAAAGGAAATGATAGTCTATAAAGTGAGAAGTCAATGGGAAAAATCTATTAAAGTGAGTGAGCTCTAAGGAGACCTTTGGTGTTAACTGAAACCTTTTGGAAAGAAGCCACAAAACTCACAGCAGACTGTTAACCCTCCAAATGCTGTCATGCCAGAAAAGGGCTATCTGTCCTGCTGTAGTCCCGTAGAGGGCACTGCAGACAGCCCCACTCTCACCTTGGTATTTTGCTCATTTGCAAGGAGATGCTTATCAGGTGGAAAGAGCTGCAGCAGAAATACCAGGGCAATCAGTCAGGTTTTCAGACTCAGCTGAGAATTTCTAAAACAGAGAATTGCAGAGTACCCAACAGTGTGGGTGGTGGTAATGGCTCATCTTGCAAGACTTCGAACTAAATTCTCCCAAATGGTCTACTCACAGTAAACCTATCACTAAGCTTTTATTATTATTATTATTATTATTGTTGTATTAAAGAAGTTAACTATCACTCAGCTTCTTTTGTATTAAAGAAGTCAGCCAGAAGCATAAGACAGTACAGAAGATGAATCTGCTAAACCCAAGAGTGAAGGAAAGGGTTTTCTGGCACCCAAATTCAAAATAACCCACCCAACAAAAGAAACTGGGAAAAAAAAGTATTCAATTTCTCATAGGATTCTTCTTCTCGTTCCAAAAGCAGCCTTCTGTTGTCTAGCTTTAGACAGTATTGATTGATTGTTAAGGCTAGAAGACAAAAAGCAGAGTCTCTGCCTTGCTACTGCCTCTTATCAGGAAATTGTTCTGTTACCTCAGAAACTAAACAGGGATCCAACAGACATGGGAACATAATAAAATCACAACAAAACTGGGAAAAGCATCTTGAAAGAAGTTATTAATATGGACCTCCTGAAAATCTAATTGTTCAGATTAAGCTTAGCTGGAATTTAATGCATAGCATAATTTGGCTCCATTAATTTGTAAAATATTTTAATGAAGTGCTAGATAATCCACATTCATTACATAAAAATGAAGAGAAATTCAGTGATGCAAAATAAGTCAGATATCTAGGAAAATTAGTTATCCAGAGCTAGATCTTGATCAATCAATACAGACTTTATCTTTGCACATGAATCGCTGTAAAGAAGCTAAGAACAACCATGTGGAAAAAGAACTATCAGTCAAATCTGTTTCCACATTTTCAGTTTTAAAAGTATTGGAAGTGATACAGCAAATCTGCCCCCTGGGACACTTAGCCTCTTTTGCTTTTCCCCACTTGCTGCCTCTGACTTTTTTATTACATGTAAGAAGAAAAGAGCAGGGGTGGGGGAAAAAAGCTTGTAAACACCGGGAGACTGGGTGAAAAACATAATGTAACCTTTGCATACCCTTTTTAAAAGCAGTAAGAAAAATCTATAGAATTACAGTTTGAGAAAACTTATTTTCTAAAGATGCTGCCTTGGGACTGGAAGGTCATAGAGCTGCAGGAGCTGAGATCTTTCTTCCTGTAGTAACCGTTATGTTAAAAGTCCGGATTCTGAAAGTCTGAAAAGAGGATCAGATTTTTACCTTGTTTTCTTCATAAACTGTTTAGTCCTGGTTTTCAGCCGAGTAGGCTTGCCAGAGAGAGCTTGGTGCTTAGTGAGAGGAAGAAGTGAGTCATTCGTTTACAGCACGACACGTTTTCTGCATGAAGCCCCTGATGGGGTAAGGTTCATGCTTTGCCAGACGAACTGGTATACTGAAAACCTAAAGATATACAAATGTAATATGCATTTTATATGAAATTAATTTAAAATTCACTATTTAAAAGCCATTTTAAGGCTGCATAAATGTACCTCACGGAATAGTCCACTCTTGGTCTTGGAGGAGTAAATAGCGTCGTCTTTTTCTGACTGTGGATATATTTATATGGGGAAGCTAGGAAAGTCCCCCCACTGTAAGTAAAGGTAGAACACATGAGGAGATGCCACTGTTTAAGATGTGTGCCCTCAAGATGTATACCAGTCAAGATGCTGCTTGATTTGTTGGGAGGGATAGCGAGGAGTCGTTTGGACCATTGCTCAATCCTGTTTTGCACTCCCTTTATCAACTGTAGTCACCCCAGCTCATCTTCCCATCCTGCCAGGAAAGGAACTTTGTGCTATTTTAGTGAAGGTGTCCCTTTCAGCAAACCCTATGCATTGCAGGACCTCCTAAGCAAAGACAACCCCCTGTGGATCCTCCTGTTTACTCCAGCAAAGAACGAAGTGATTAATGAGGCCAGAACATATCTTCTCTCCCCAGATCCACAAGAGAGTCACAGCTGAGTAAATACCCCATGTTATTGTGATCTGCTTGGTTGGGAGTTAAACTGCAGGTAGCAAAGAGCGCTGCCAAATGTAGTTATTGCCACACTCTGCATTCACTGACAATCTTGCAGATGAGAGCGAGTCAGAAAGATTTATACCAACTAAGTTAAGTTCCTGTGCTGGAACTGGAGTGCTCTGGGCTTCTGCTGGGGGCAGGGAATGAGTGGGTCTCGTGCTCCTCCACTCTTTCAGCATGTGCCTTTAGATGAAGTCTCTGAGATGTAGCATAGATGATTCAGTGTAGGCTGGTTTTTGCATTGTATAAGGGCAGAGATGACTGACAGTATTCTGCACCGCTCCATAGTGATAATTCATTTTCCTAAGAAGCTTTATAAGTTTTGGGCTCATAGCCCTGGGTAACAGTATGCAAAGACCCTCTTATGGCCCAGGAAGGTAAAGAGTTAATGCACTCTCCAATTAGCCAGCAGGCAGGGTATGTGTAAGCAAGACTGGGTTAAATAAGAAGGCCATAATCCTATGAAGAGTTCTTGTAACTACCACTCCTGGGCTTTTAACAAATTTTCTTTTTCTCTTTCCCTTCCTCTGCCTATTTTGATAGACATTAGCAGAATAGAGCTGATTTTTCTGCTTTAAAAAAAGTATTGTTATCTTTGGCCAAAATTTTCCCATGAAATGACTTCCCTAGCTATGAAGTGGAAAGATTTCATCAGCACAGAAGTGGGAGCATAGAAAAAGGTGGGCATGCTGGAATGAGTTTACTTAATTTTAATGTTTTTTTTTTTGTCTTGAATAACATGAGTTCCAAAACAGTGAGTTCAGCTGTGTTGCTTACTTTCAGGTAGACTAGCCGCCTGAGCGATCTGTATTTTCCTGTGACTCCTGTCTTCTCTTGGTGCTATTCTCGTCCAGTTCAAGGTGCTCCTCTGCACTTTGTAGCTCTAGAATAATTGTGAATTTGTCTTCTAAATGGACTATCAAATCCTTTGAGCTGAGGCTAACATTATTTAACACAAAGCTATTAAATCTATGAAAGATGCTTTTCTGTATCTCAGTCAATATGGTGGCTTAAGCAACATGAATGCTTCGATCCACATGCTATAATTTGGGGTTTGTTTTACTTTTGTTCTAAAAAAACCCAAACAAGCAAAAAAAGCAGCAAAAAAGCCCAGGGTAATCATATAAGACCTGCAGTATAACATCTTATTCCTGCTGTCTGGGAGGTATGTGAGTGCTGGAAGGAGTAGGAAAGCGTTTTCTGTGAGATTTTCAATCTTTGTTAGTGCTTTTGCTCTCCACAGGTTGTTCCATAGACTTTTGTCTGAATGCCAACAAAAAAATGGGGATTAAAAAACTAAACCAAAACAATGGAAAGGGAACAAAGCTAATTCTTCAGGATGTGTACGTTGCTTAGGTGTAATAACACGCTACCAGGAGACTTCTTCCTTTCCCGACCAAAGTTAGCAGGAATAGAGAAGCAGAGTCATAACTAAAAAAAGAAAACACCAGAGTATTTTTTTTTTCAAAGACAATCAGTGTTGAATTAATTTATTTTCATGTTGTATTTAACTTCTGAAGTGTGTTAAAGTTTCTCAGACTTGAAAATAGAGTAAATCTTCTGTAATCCTTTTCTAATGCCCATAGAGAAAAGATAGATGTTGATTTAAGATAGATACAGCAAAAGGCATGGGGGTAACTCCTGGAGGCTCCTGCTGTTTAGGGTCACAGGTTACACTGCCCGGCCTGCTGACTTGGGATCAAGCTCAAGGTTCTTGAGTGATGGAAAAACATTTTACACTATTTTTCAGTATTTTCCAGTGAGCCTAACTTGCTAACGTGAGCCAGCTGAGTGAACGCAGAGACACTGTAACTAGGATTAATCCCACCTTCCTCTGAAATTTCCAACCCCCTTTTTTTTTTTTTTCCTGTCAGATTCCAGACACATGAAATTTTCTTGGCATAGACCCATTCCTGGCAACATCTCTCCTCTAAATCAAGATAAATCAGGACTTGAAGGTTAAATGATTGACAGTGTGGGAAGAGGAGGTGTCTGGCTTTGTAGTTCAAACGCAGCCTCATCTGTCCACTTCTCTGCTTTCTCCCTCTGGTCTTGGTGGTGCTATTTCTCTTTTTCTGGAAAATCCCAATTTTAATTTGATTCCAGAGGGTGCTGAGCCCAGCTGATACTGTTGTTAGTAAGATAGTGTCAAGAGTAAGTACATTCTTTAGATCCTAAATCATCTGAACCTGACCTCAATTAATTACAGACCCTGGATTTCATTTCTCTCAGTTCTTACCAGCCATAACAAATTAGGTCATTCTGTGTCAGTGAAACATTGGAGCAGACACCACTGGGAAAGTCACAGGGGACTCTGTGATTCATTTATGTTGTAGGAAGAGTGAAGGAGATGGAATGGGTCATATCTTCCTATTGCTTTCTAAATAGCCATGGGATACTTGGCAGCATAGCTAAAGGATTTTCATCAGGATACAGGAAAATGATATACCTTTAAGTTTATGTTTAAATTTTGGTCACATAGAGAATGAGCCGTTGTTTGACACCTATTGCTGCCTATCTTTCATAACATGATTTAGTTGTACCTGTACAAGCCCTTGTGCAAAAATCCAGCCAACCAGTCAAACACATCATGAGCTCAGATTTACATTATAGGCATCTGAACTGTCTTTCCGTCTTGAAGAATCCCTCTTTTTTTTTAATGCAACATGCTGCAAAGATTGCATGGGGCTTGTATAAGAGACTGTGCCTCTGGCACTTAATGCACTTAGAAAATGCGCTGCTGGAGAGGTGATGGTTGATAGATCTCTCGGCTCCGAGAGATTCTTCTGAACTGGTACAGCACCACTGAGAAGGATTCATTGTTTTGTGGAATAATAAGTATTTGAGCTCAATGCGACCCAGAAATAAACAAGGTGCGCATCCATCACTCCAGAGGCTGAGGTTTGTACCTTGGATTTGAACAGAAAAATCGAAGTGACTTTTTTTCTTTTTTTTTTAATAATTCACTGTTATCACTATGTTGCTTTACCAATAACGTTTATCTTGGTCATTTAATATTGTCATAAAAGTGCAGTAAAAATACAACAATGGTGAATAATCAGAAATTCCATCCCTGTGGAAGGGCAATCAGATCAGTTCTCTACGGACAACTAGCAGGAGAAATGTTCTAGGTACCCTAGATCCCTTCTCCTTTAAAAAGCCCATGTGATAACATGCAAAGAGGTGCAGAATTGAATCCCAGTTGCACAAGCCCTTTTGAGGAAAGATCTAGCTAAGGAAAAGTCCATATTGCCTGTGACTCCCTGAAGTTCAACATTTCTAATGCCTCTACCTCACAGACAGCTTGTATCCTAGACTGGAGCAGACCAGCGAAATCCTTTATTAATATATTATTGGTTATGGCATAGACACTACAAAGCAAGGAAAAACGGAAGCTTTTGCAGAATGGACCTTTGCAAACTGGAAGCAGGTTAGAAATACAGAGCTTACATTTTGGATTTGTAATTTGTTTATAGGCAGGTCCTAAAACTAGAAAACTTTCAGGCTGAGTGTGAATAGATAATTGTGTCTTCTGACATAATTCTTGGCATGCAGCAGTGGTGCTGTATGCTACCATTTCCTCACTTGCTGCACAGGGAGTTGGAAGTTAGCAATTTGAACTCATAACTTACTCTGCAAACACCAGTCACTTGCATTTGCCTTCACCTCTGCTGGGGTGGGAACAACCAACCTTAAAGGGAATATTTAGCTTGTGCAATAGAAGACAGAGGTGACCACAGGCAGGAAATCCTCAGAGATGAGAGCAGGGGCTGAACTGAGCAACAGTATGCACTTAAACACTAATTCCAGTACCTGGCAAACAATCAAGGCAGGTGCTCAGTCCACCTTCTTCCTGTTGTGCCTGAACAGTTCTTGCAAAGTCCCAGATGTTTTACTCATGATCTACGTTCTGCAGTCCTGCACCTAAAGCCCAGTGGATACCCTACAGCAAGAGAAAAGCTGCTGGCAATGCTGCCAGTAGCATGCAGTGGAGGTTTGGGCATCTCAAGCACTGCGGCATTTACACTCCTGACCGGACTTTAGATTCTAGGGCTTAATCTGTGTGTAAAGTACACAGGTGGGTTTTAAAATATATGCATCATCTTCTCACATGCCCTTATAATTATATCTTCACTGACTTCAGCAGTGACCTGATTCAAATTATATAAAACGGGAAAAAATGTCATGAAAGCAAGTCAGAGCTGCCAACACTCAGTGTAATTGAACATCACTCTCCCATAAGCATCTGTAGGACAGAAAAAATACGGCTGTTAGTGAGTGGTGTGCCAGTCTGGCAAGTTGCGGGGTAGGTTATTTAGTATTTCAAGAAATGCACTCTCAACATTGGCAGCCGGTTTCATACTTGAAGAATAAAGACTTTTCTGTTTGTTTCCAATAAAAATTACCTGCCTTTAACCCTGTTGCATGCCATTGCCTACTCCTCAATAGAGTAATGTAGTTTTTATTTGTGAAACCTCATACCGTTAAATGCAATGAGCTCATCCTTTTTCTTGGCATAATCTCATCTTGATTCTGGCAGAGACACAATGAAATTACAGCAGAGAGAAGACTGTAAAAAGAGCTCTCATTTTTCTCCTAAAAATAATGCTAGTCAAGTTGGCCCTAGCAACTGTGAAGGAAAGTGAAAATTCAAGCCAAGTTTCGTATTTGCTTATACACAAATTCCAAATCCAGCATTATTACCCTTGTGTTGTTTTCCAAATGGTGAGCTATATTCTTCATATATGTAAAAGATGATGCAGCAACTGAATCTAGAATAGAATAGTTCAGTTGGAAGGGACCTGCAACGATCATCTAGTCCAACTGCCTGACCACTTCAGGGCTGACAAAAAGTATACTGTTAATGGCATTGTCCAAATGCCTTTTAAACACTGACAGGCTTGGGGCATTGACCACCTCTCTAGGAAGCTTGTTCCAGGGTTTTACCACCCTCTTGGTACAGAAATGCTTTCTCGTGTCCTGTCTGAACCTCCCCTGGCACAGCTTTGAGCCATCCCCAGGCATCCTGTCCCTGGATCCCAAGGAGGAGAGCTCAGCGCCTCCTTCTCCACGTCCCTCCTCAGGAAGTTGTAGAGAGCCATGAGGTCACCCCTCCAAACTAGACAAACCCAGGGTCCTGAGCCGCTCCTCAGAGGACATGCATTCCAGCCCTTCACCAGCTTGGTTGCCTTCCTCTGGACGGTTCAAGCACCTTAACGTCCTTAAGTGATGGGGCCCAGAACTGCACACAGTACTCGAGCTGAGGCTGTGCCAATGCTAAATGCAGTAGGATAATCACCTCTTTGGGCTGGCTGGTTATACTATGTTTGATGCACCCCAGGATGTGGTTTGCCCTCTTGGCTGCCAGGGTGCACTCTCCCAATTTATACTTGTGTCTGTATGACTCCCTCCCAGGTGTAGCATGTGGTTTCATCTTCAGCTCAGGAAAGTTGCAGGCACAACCTCCTCTCTAGCTGCTCTTTCAACTTGTTACTGGCCGAGAAATTCTCACAATGCAAAAAAAGAAATAAAATTATTATGCATAAGCAGTAGTGAGATGCTGTGGGCCAGACTATCTCTCAAAGATGAGTAGAGTTATTCCTTATAATAGTATCAGGATAAGAATGGTGTCATTGATCTACCAGATGAGGGCTCCAGATGTCTCAGGTCCCTTGCTAGCGCTCTTCCAGCGCTAGACAAATCCTCACTTTACAGTTAGAGAAGGACACTACATAGGACTAATTTTACTTTCTTCTTGATACTTACCTATTTTAAATGACAAAATGCCTTTGAGACAAGGCCTGCTCCGAGCCGAACACTGTGAGGCTCTGATTTTAACTAGTGCTACAAAATGCAAAGAGTAAATGACTTGGAGTGTTTTCCACTGAGTTGTTTCCCTTCTGTCTCTCTTGGACTTCATGAACAACTCTGCTAGAATTGTGAGGATCGTTCTCTAAGAAATCTTGCAAAAGCACAAGAAGAATTTCAATTATTGCAGTAGAATGACTTTTTTCACGCTTATTTATCTAATGTTTGAATGGTTGGAAATATCTTCTCAGTATGTGCATTAAGGACTTCCTGCCTGGAGTGTGCAAAGGACTCTGAGCATTCACAGGATATTAAACAGATTCATAATGGAACCTAACAGTATAAACATGTCCTCAGTGCAGACAGGAATGCCACAAACCCTTATGTTGTGTAATGTAAAACATACCCCAGTTGTGTCTGTGTTCTCTTCTGCAAATAAACAAGGGAGAGATGTGCCTAGAACATTTTCCTGAGACAGACAATTTCTCATCTCGTTATTTCATTCTCTTTTTAATAGATTTTTAAGGTGGTACGTTAAAGAACTTAATTATAACTTTGCTATAACTCAGTCCAGCTAAATTAAGGCCTCTTGAAGGCAGCGAGTAGCCTGACACAAGTTCACGCTGCTAGTCCTTTAAAAATAAGAAGCCTTATTTTACACTTTGTGTCATTTTCTGGGTAGAATCCATGGAATAGATTATTGGATATGTATGTATCCAACATATTCTGGACATGTTTACACAAGAACAGTCCTATGACTAAGAAAATATTTTGGAATTATTTTTCTTCTTTTTATTTGCAAAATCCTTCATGGAGATTCTTTTCCTCCACCTTCTCTGGTGCCTGACATCGCTTTTTCTCCCTTTTAAATCCCCTAGCCATTTCCTAGAGCTGCACATAGCTGTTTTTGCCATGCTCTTTCTGGCAGGGCTGATGAGCAGTTATTGTACAGTTAGGGGAGAGGTTCCATGTTTGCAGCCAGCAGCCAACTACACATCATGCAAAAGAAAGGGGGACTGTGGTCCTTCTTGTGTATAAGACTGACCCTATAACCTATTTAGAAACCGATGTGAAGTGTACAAAAAGAATATATTGATAATTGAAATCTGACATAAAGAAACACCTGAGCTAGTGCTGTTGCAGAAAGATAGAAACAGCTCTGTGCTGGTACAGGAGCGTAGGCTCTTAAAAATGAGAGTTCAGTTTGTTAAAAGTTTTTTCTTATTGCCATCTAATGCCAGAATTCTCTTAAACTTTGTCGTTCTCCTTCCCAATGTATGAGAATGCCCTGCCAGGTCTTATCAGACTATTCTGTTTGACTTACCTTCTCTCCAGCGTGTCTAGCACAGGCCCTACACAGCCCCCTGGTCGTGCCTGTAAGCAAATCTCTACATGCCCACAACCACGGTGCGCTGGCGCGGTACCTGAGTGTGCCCAGCGAGCGCCTGGGGCAGGCTGTGTGCCTTTTGAGTGCTTATGGTGGCAGTTGTATCTCAGAGGAGCTCTGAGGCTTGCTAACCCCAAGGGCTCACACAGAGAGGGTAGTGTATAGACCTGCCTGCCTGAGGACAAAAGTAATAGCAGGTTCCTCTCATGCTTGCATTTGGGTTCTGTTCCAGACTCCACCTGTCACAAATAAGGGTAGCAACCATTAGAACACTTAAAGTGGAGTAATCAGGGAATGCAACTTTTGGGTCTTTCCTATCGGGAATGTAGTATTCTTTATTTTTTACTTGCTCTTGTCTTGTTTGAAAGTCTGCTTCCAGCTTTCTGTGAAAATCAGGAGTTTCCCTGCCATAAATTTCATGGAAATGCTGTATAATTTCCTCTCTTAATGATATGCAAAGCTGGAGATTGCAGTCAGGTCTGGGTACATTAAATTAGATACTCTGAGAAAAATCAGCTAATGATATACAAGCACAGACTGAAGTTAGCCTAAATAGTCACACTGAAGGAAAGAAGGGTAGGGCTGATCTTGGGTGCGAGCAGAGCTTGACCTGAGCAAGAAATCTCAAAACACTTGAATGAAGCTCGATTTCTTGAGCTACACTTTGTTCCCAGAATCTCCTTTTCAATTAACTTCAGACAGAAATAATAATGAATAATTATCATGGAGACTGATACTTCTTTTCCCTGGAAAATAACTTCCTGGCCAGATCTTTTAGTGACCCTGGCTCTGGGAACAGAGGTCTGTCCTCTTCCCTCCCTGCAGTTAAGGAAGGCGGATGGAGCAATGAAGTCACATCTGATAGATTTTATTTTTTTTCTTCATCTGAGTGGGAAATTGTGCACAGATCCCCACCAGTTACATCACTTTTCTTGATCATCTCTCATGAGAGAAATATAGAATGGAAAGGGTTGAAATGTAGATATATAGAAAAGAGTCAAAATATAGAACTATAAAATGAAAAGTAGATGAAAGTATAAACCGATAAGGATGTTTGTGGTGAGTATTGAAAGGAGGAAACAATCCTTTCTCTGCTGTCTCTTCCATCATTGACCTCGCTGTAGCATTGCTGCGCTAACGCTCAACTGGTGATAAATTCTCAAGTGTAGGAAATACTCTGCATGTGGGATTCTGGGTTACAGATGACGGGGTATGAGTGTGGGGCATTGGAAACTTTCACTGAATTAGGAATTAAAGCCTGTAAGAAAGCATGCCTGTTTCACATGCCTGTTTCCTGCTCCAAAGCCAAGAACCCATGGCGCAATTGAGGGAGGCTTGAAAAATGTTTCTTCTCTAAAAAGGAAAGACAGAAATATGACTCAAACCTCCATGGTATGAAGTCACCATCCTCTGTTACTCATGTTATCTCTTTCCAATCTGTTCCCAAAGGAGCTTCCAGACAACCAGCTGCTTACCCTTGTGTAAAAGTTATTTAAAAAATAAAATAAAAAATTACAGTATAGCAGGAAGGACTGGTGGTAGAAAGTCTGGTCCTGGATGAAAATCCTTCCTTTGTGTAGAAATTAAAACAATGTGACATTGTGTGTGGGGAGGGTGAGGATAAGAAGCTGTCGGGCTCTGCAGACACTTGCCCGTACCCAGTACTATAGTGGAAACTGCCCCATCGTAATTCACAAATATAGCCTGAAAAGTGATAGCCTGATGCTGAGATTATTTTACAGCCACACCAGGCAAGTTCCAGTCAGACAGAAGCTCTTCTACTGTAATCATTGGAAGAAAATGGATTTCCTGTCTACCTGCCTAGAAGTGCTGCATGGATCCAGTATTCAGAGCCCAGTCACTAACACAGACATATAATATTTCTTGAAGGGGCTGTACGATTTCCTCAAGGGAAGAGAATTACCCAAAATATGAGATAGTGGCTGATGAAACTTAATATGAGCACTGCTAGAGGCGGGGGAATAAAGTGGGGTAATTGAAAAATTGTGTGTCTGTTCTGTAAGCTGCCCTGATCCGTTGTGTGTGCTTGTCTCCGTGCATAGGAAATTCTACTGGAAGTAGGATTTGTAAGATTGGTTTATGTAGAATATGACCCAGTCAAAATCTCTGGCTGTGAAGTGTTTCCTAAAAGGGCGCTTTTGTTTTCCAGACAGTGTGAACTGAAAAGTTTGATTCCTTAGTCACCCCATGCATCCCCAATCAGGAGGACTGTACATGTGGGGTCTTTAAGGACTCTCCTCGTTAGCTCATGATAGGGCGGGAGGTTGGAGAACTGGAGGGGAAACATGCACTTTCAATAGCTATCAGGCATCTCACGTGCCACCCATGTACTCTGGGAGTTTCCTGCAGCACCCTGTGTGCAGCGAGGATGTGTGCCAAGCAGGGAGCATCACGACACCTCTGTGACCCCAGACCTGTTTCATCTGTGAATGGAAAGAAATTAGTTGTTTCCCAGTGGCTGGGATGTGAAAGACTATTGAAAGGTGGGAGCACAGGAGTTCTTGGCTAGGAGGGGAGGAAGTCTGTTTTGGATGACAATATAAGCATGAGATAAAGGTGATCAGGTGGACTCTTGCCACCCCCAAGTCCACTGCTTTTGTGTCAGTAATAATGGCTCACTCTTCCTAAACATCTAGTCATTGCTAAACATGAGCACATAATTTCCACTATTCTTTTGGTAAGGCTAAAATGGCTGTGTGTGAGCTCAGCAGCTAGCACAATGCCCTAAGTGAGGGATTTACATGTCTCCACAGCGTCATGCACATGCAAGTTCTCAAGCTGCCCATAGACCTATCACGGAATTGTTGGAGTTGGAAGGGACCTCTAGAGATCATCTAGTCCAACTCCCCTGCCAAAGCAGGATTGCCTAGAGCACATTATTCAGGACTGCACCCAGGTGGGTCTTGAAAATCTCCAGAGAAGGGGACTCCACAACCTCCCTGGGCATCCTGTTCCAGTCCTCTGTCACCCTCACTGTAAAGAAGCTTTTTCTCATATTTGAATGGAACTTCCCATGTTCCAGCTTGTGCCCGTTGCCCCTCGTCCTGTCACTGGGAACCACTGAAAAGAGTCTGGCTCCATTATCCTTCAACCCACCCTTTAGATACTTGTTTTTTCTTGACCTATGTTATATAAAATGAATGTGATGCTCCATGAGACATGGCAGCTCTAGAGACCTTTAAGAGGCAGTAGGACTTTTGCCTGTTTGTGTTTGGTCCAGTTTTTTTTGTTGTGTAAAATGCTGAGAAACCTCTGATTGTTCTTCCCCAGATTTCCAGCCTGATGTATTTTCAGCTGAACACTTCTCCAGCTTCCACAGAAATACGTTTCTTTGCCATCTGGTGTGCGTTAACCTTTGCACTCCTTAACAAAACACTAGGCTTTTCTGGCTATGTGATAAGGTGTATCCAGTGAAAAGAGAAAAATGGCAGACTAGGTTTTTTCCACGTTACATTGGCAGAGACTGTTGTTTCTACAGCAGAGCAGCATCTCAGCAGAGACTGATGTTTGGTGTCACTCCCCTAGACCCAGGAAGACATGATGATACCTGGCCTTAGGAGGTGGAAAGGGAGAGCTTCTAATTCTGAAAGAAACTGCAGGACTGCTTTCATAATGGGTAAGAAGGAAATACCAACCAGGGGAGTTGCAGGGCAACACTCTCAGATGACGTGACTGGACATATGTATGTCTGTATCCAGGCTCAACATGTGTGCCAAAGATTTTTCCCTTTCTGTCCACACTGGCACAGATCATCTGCACAGACAGTGCTCAGTAGCTGTAAAGTTCTCCACTGGGTTAAAAACTGGCTGGAGGGCTGGGCCCAGAGAGTGGTGGTGAATGGAGTTAAATCCAGTTGGCGGCTGGTCACGAGTGGTGTCCCACAGGGCTCGGTACTGGGGCTGGTTCTCTTTAACATCTTTATAAATGATGTGGATGAGGGGATCCAGTGCACCCTCAGTAAATTTGCAGACGACACCAAGTTGGGTGGGAGTGTTGACCTGCTGGAGGGTAGAGAGGCCTTGCAGAGAGATCTGGACAGGCCGGATCAATGGGCTGAGACTAACGGGATGAGTTTCAATAAGGCCAAGTGCCGGGTCCTGCACTTGGGTCACAACAACCCCCTGCAGCACTACAGGCTTGGGGCAGAGTGGCTAGAAAGCTGCCCGGCAGAAAAGGACCTGGGGGTGTTGGTCGACAGCCGGCTGAACATGAGCCAGCAGTGTGCCCAGGTGGCCAAGAAGGCCAACAGCATCCTAGCCTGGATCAGGAACAGCGTGGTGAGTAGGACCCGAGAGGTGATCGTCCCCCTGTACTCTGCACTGGTGAGGCCCCACCGCGAGTACTGTGTCCAGCTTTGGGCCCCTTACCACAAAAAAGTCATTGAGGTGCTGGAGCGGGTCCAGAGAAGGGCAATGAAGCTGGTGAGGGGTCTGGAGAATAAGTCTTATGAGGAGAGGCTGAGGGAGCTGGGATTGTTCAGTCTAGAGAAGAGGAGGCTGAGGGGAGACCTTATCGTTCTCTACAACTCCCTGAAAGGAGGGTGTAGAGAGGCGGGGGTAGGTCTCTTCTCCCAAGTCACAGGTGATGGGACAAGAGGAAATGGCCTCAAGTTGCACCAGGGGAGGTTCAGGTTGGACATTTGGAAAAATTTCTTCACTGAAAAGGTTATTGGGCATTGGAATGGGCTGCCCAGGGAAGTGGTTGAGGCACCATTCCTGGAGATATTCGAAAGACAAATTGACATGGTATTCATGGTATTCAAAAGACAAATTGACATATTCATGTATGAGTTGGATAGCTCACTTCAGAAGTCTAGATCTGCAGTTTTGTCCATTAAAAACGTTGCAATGGTATTCTTAGATAACAGCTAGAAACTAGATCAGGAATTCATAGTAGCATTGTCTTCTAAAATCATACCATTGCTGGTAAGTCTTCTGATTTAGCTGGAGGGGGTTGGCGGTGGTGATGGTGTAGCTAACATTGAAAATCAGTCATTATTTAAAGTAATGGACTGTCTAAAGCTTTTGTAGTGGGGTTGGGGACCTGTTGAAGATTCAAGTGTACACACACATGAGTATGTGCTTTCTTAGTCACCTTTGGGTTATTTTTAAATTGTCCAAGTAGCTCCATTGACTGGAAAAATCACTAGCTTAATGCTGGAGAAAGATGCAGAGAAACTGTGGGCTAACAACAGAGGAGTCACAGGATACAGAAACTATTTAAAACCAATTAGGGCCTGTGCTATATTGGCATCTGGCTAGGTAGATAAAATGTCCAAAAAATCTGTGACTCTTAAGGAAAATGCTTCTCTTCCTGTATTTAGAAGAGACAGCACAGATATAAAGGGCTAGCTACAGCACATATTTTTGTGTTCATACAGATATCCCCAGTCCCTGTGGGTTATTTGCACTGGCCTTGTATGGGCAGAAAGTCTTGCTTCTCTGCCTGTGTGTGCTTCCTGCGGAAGACCTGCCAGACCTTTCTGATGTTATGTGGGTGATTGTGTGCTCAGATTATTTATTGAGAATTGGGCATGGGAAGCATTGCCAAACATCCCCAGGTAGTTTGCTTCCCTTCTGAGGGGAGAATAAAGCCTGATGTGTATTTCTGTGAAAAATTATTGCAGGTCAGAGATTTTGCTCCCAGATGACAGACTTTGCCTAAAGATTCTTGGCACCAGAGGTTCAGGGGTCAAATGCTTTGATGTCAGGAGTGAAATGTTCCTTCACAAAACCGAACTCTTAGAATAAGCAGATGTTTTCATGCGGAAACTGCCTAAGCATAAAATGATCTCACAGGTGACTTGTACCTTTTTTCTCAAAAGCCAGAGCAAGAACTGTTTAGGACCTGTAGTTATGGGTGCAGACTGAGATCCCATTGACTAGCTTTTAGGTGAATGAGGATGCAACATGCTACCATTGACAGCTTCCTTGACAGGGAAGATTTATTAGCCTTCTTTCTGGGTGAGGTTTTGGTTTATGTTGGTAGCCAAGACCCCAAAAGTTTTCATTACAAAATAAGCTGCTTCTGCAGCCTGTAAACTTTCTAACCACAAAGATGGATAGCGGGTAATTGGCTTAAGAGTTTACAAGGAAATGAGCAGCAAAGAATTCCTGCCCCATGGTATTTTGCGTTCCTGGAGAGTAGGATGTCTGAGTTAGCACCAGAGTTCTTCACAAAAACAGCTTTCTTCAGTGTTTGCCAAGAGCTAAATTAGTGAGTTTAGTCAGCAGCTTAATCAGAACGCACCAAGGTTTAAGCAGAGCCACAGACGATTTTTGCTCTTAAAGTTACAGTAAACTGTAGTGTCTTCTCATCTGTGCATAGGCAATTTTTTTAGCCAACTAGTTTTGTGTAACTTGAATAGTGAGGTTATTAACCTATTATTAATATCAGGTTTGTAACCCAGATAAGAGTGCTCTGTCATAGTACACCTCAGTTTATTGCTGCTAGAGTAATTGGGATCTGGCCATAGCTGCCTGTCTGCAAGGTCTCCCATCAAAATACTGCACCGTTCACCCACAAATGTCCTGGGAGGAAACGGAGGGTAGTGTTTCCTTACCATAAAGATCTGAAGAGACATGGGTAGATATAGCTCAGAGAGGGGATGTGCATAGCCCTAGTTATTTTAACTGATTATTTATTAATTATTAATTTGCATCAAATGCAGCATTCATTTAAGCTTATGGTGACTAAGTGCACACTTGTTTTGCAGAGAGATAGGTGGACTCTTCAGGGGTAAGAGTGCTTGCTGAATACCTGTGCAGCTGGTCTGAGAAGTAATAGGATACCCATCTGTGAATGCATTCACAGGACTTGCATATGTTTGCATCCGTGTTGTGATCACAGCATAGTTTGTGCGGGAACATCAGTGATGCAGTTTGCTTCTCTTTTCTTTTTTCTCTCTCCTTTTTTGGGGAGGGTTGTTTTGTGTTTTTCATAGTGTAGTGGGTAAGAGCTGTAGGCGTGCTGCGAGCAGGATGGTGTGAGAAACCACACAGTAACACGGCTCCCTTGTCCTGCTGGCTGGTGGGTGGCCAGGAGCTGCGGCTGTAGAGCGCTGGCTGGAAGGTGCCTTGTCCCTCAAGTCAATAAGGAATGTCCTGCAAAGCAAGGCCCTTGTGCATAAACATCAGTAAGGACGTCCTGATGTTTCATTGTTGCCGTATAAGACTGAAAGAATTCTCAGTCTTCAGTTGTCAAATACATAATAGAGTTAATGACTCTTTTTCTTAATGAGACATTCTCATTCCACCCCTGGGTTTGGTTTGAAGTGGTATACAAATACCTTGTACAGCTTTTCAATTCTCAAGTTTCTTTATTTTTAAATATTTACTTTTAAGAAATATTTCTTTGTTTTTAATTGGTTTTGCACACATATATACTCTAAGCTGTCAATTTTTTCCTCTGTCAAATACAGTTTGGAAATGTTAAAGAAGGAATGTAATGGATGTTTTCTCTTAGTAGATACAGTAATCAATTCTTCAAAAAGAATACAGCAACTCTGTTTCAAAGAAAAAAATTGATATTTATCTATTTTGAGGTCTTTTACCAGTGGGATAACCACAGATAACTCTATAAACATATCATCCAGATATGCAACTTTATATCCAGCATATCTGCAGTCCACGTTAAACCCTGATAACAATGCATCAGAGTAAGATGAAAGGAAGCTATAGCTGCAAATAATGATACCTTTTAAATATTTAAACTGAAGTTTCAGTGTTCTCAATAGTCATAATGGGATATGCTAGTCTAAAATTCTGTTTAAAATATGGCCTTAGTACATTACATAAAAAGACAAATGAAATGGAAACAGGCACTATGTTGTTCTAAAACTTAATAACTTGATATACTACAGATTTTGGCTGAAAGGGGATAATTTCAAGTGGAAGTGTTCTTAAGATTTCTGATGGTGCTGTGGCAGTTTGTGATTCTCTATTGGAAAGCTGCTTTTACATATTATTTATGACAGAAATATGGGCAGTTGGTTGTGTCAGCTCTCGTTAGCTTTAAAGATCGCTGGTAAAGTTTCTTGGTGTCCTCAAACCCTGTCAAAGGCAGAGGTGATCAAAGACAAAATATGTTTATGTTTTGAAAAGCACAGCTACTATTTGTTTGTATGAAATATTTGATCAGTTCCAAACACCCAAAAAAAAAAAAAAATCACAAAAATCACCTGTGAATAGGAAGATTGCAAAAAGGGCTAAGTTGGTCACCTAACTAGATTTCATAAATCTAGATATTGATTTAGAAGGCAGTAAGTAATGAGTGTAAATCCACACAATATCTAGACTAGCAGATGTTTTTATATGTGTTCACTCAGATGAAAGTTGTGTCTCTAATGAAAAATGAAATGAGAATTTGTAGACAGTAAACTCAGTCAAATCACTCCAAATAACATTGTTTTCTGCTTCTCCTGAAAATCCTGAATTCGCAAAGAAAACCGTGGGTTTCCATAGAGATTCCATAAATCCAAAAGAAATGTAGCACTAAAGAGTAGCTTTCCTTTAGTTACATAGACTTAAATGTTGAAAAAAACCCGTGATAGCTATTGTGCTGAGGGCTTAATCTCTGCTGTACCTGCTGTAATGTTTGGTAATTATTGCTTTGAAAAGATATTTGAAATTGAGATATAGCAATTTAATTTCAGGATTTACAGTCAGCTTGGAGGAATTCTTCCTCTGCAAATTGTTACCATCAACAGGGCACCTGTTGTCTTGGACTGTCACAACATGAAAGCCATCTCTTCTCTTCTGAAACTGGTAAGCAGAATCCTGTGTATATACTTTTGGTCTCAAATTTTTATTTTGTGATCTTATTGCCCAGCCATACAGATGTTCAATGCATATTGCAAGAAAAACAGTGACTATCAAACAATTTATTTCTCTTAAAGTAAGGCACAAGGAAAACGTGCCTTGTCAAGTCCAAATGTAGAATGAATAGATGTGACCAGGGAAACGCTGGATGAAAATGCAGTTGCATTATCACTTGCTGACTGACAACCTGTATTTTCTGAGTGTTTGAGAGCCTAGACAATATTATTCCTGTTTTATCTTCAGTGTTTGTTAGCTTTTGTTCTGAAGACACACCTGTGGTAGTAAGACCATTCCAGAGAAAGTTAAATTCATTCAGACAATAATCAAAACCATGCCCTCCTTTGGCTTTTTTCCCCCTGCATTCTTTAATCGCCTCTGTAACCTAAAGCATCATACATCTTTTAAAGATTCAGGGCTACAGGTTTTGCAAGCAGGCTTATCTCATGGTGTAGCTGACCCTGAGCAGTGTTGCATTCACTTTCTGATCAATTACTTTCTCCGTACTCCTCTCCCGTTGCTGCAAGAACTAGTCAGAGCTGGGGGAGGCAGCAGAGTCCACATCTTCTGTGTCATGTTCATGTGGGGACACTGGTTGCCCACCTTTAACGCGCTTCCACTTCATCCTTCTGTTTTGAAACCATACTTTGACCTGGGTGATAGAAAGGAAATAATTACTTATTGCCTCAATCTGAGCTGTATTAGTAGACCTATGCATATATGTGTGTATCAATAGAGAGATGTTTTGTGGAGTTCTAGAAGAAAAGGTAAAAGGAACCTCACAAGTTAAAGCAATCCATTTCTCTAACAAAGGCAGGAACAAATCTTTCTAAACTGTTCCAGACAGATGTTTCTCTGAGACCCACAAAGGTAGTACAAGTACTTTGCCTAGAATCTGTCTTTATGTCAACTAAGCCTGTTAATCCAATGGGCACAGTGCATCTGATGTCTTTTAACATCTAGTCCATCCAATCTAATGCTTCAGGAGACTGAGATCACAATGAGGGAACAGAAATATCTCTCTCCACAGAACTCTGCATTTTTCCTTATCACCTCAAAATAATATCTGACCCAGGAAGAATGCATGCATCAAATATATATCATTCTAATAACTTCCTGGTAATCGCAGTCTAAGCTGATATCCATATTCCATCTGTAAGCCTTGACATATTGGCACGCACCAATGAGTGGTGGTAAACAACAGCTCGGTAAATGTCAGTTATTCCCAAATGTGTCTTTAGTTTAGATAAATATAATTGCATTTATTAACTACTTAAAGAAATTTGTAACAAATGTGTTTTAAAAGAACGCGGAGGCTTTGTATTAAAATACCTCTGTGCCATTGCAAAAGTACACCTTGACTAACATATCTGTTTTTTAGCTTTAGGGAGAAGTTGTAGGGGAGGAAGAAGAAGCTAGGGAGGCAGGGATTCAGGAAGTACTTGTCTCTCGGTGAGATCCAGGTTCACAGCTATCTCATATCTCCTGAGCCTTGTCAAGTAGTTATGGTGGGCAAATTCAGCTTCCAGCTCCCGTAGCTGCTCCTTTGTGAAAGCTGTCCTTTCCTTCCGTGATTTGCTGCTTGTTTCTGCCTTGTTGCTTGAGTTCTGGTTTTCTAAGAGGCAAGCACACATGTGTAATTTGTAGTTATGCTGATCTGTGTGAACGTGTGTATTGCAGAGGTCTGATATAAAGTACTAGTTGAAGTGCAAAGTGGAAGTTTTAAGACGTTTGTGTTATGTTCCCGCAAGCACAGCATGACTTAATGGTGTTGCCAGTCTTGGGTTCCAGGGGGCAACGGTGGGACAGCTCAGGGTCAGGAAGGGGGTGGGTTGTCAAACCTGCAGAAGCACAGGCCTAGGTCTGCAAGGTCAGCTATGCATAGCTGCAGCTATGGGAAGGAAGCTCTCATTCCTTGCTATCATTGCATCGAAATAATTTCCTTCCCCACGTCTTTACTTTCATTCCTTGTATACATACTATCCCTCTCCCCTAATCTACCAAGCAACAGGCAGCAAAGCTAGCGCTACTTTGTGTATATGATGTGCAGTGTCTTATGAGTGCACAGAGAGGATCTCTGGTGCAGGGTGGAAGGTAAAGTCACTTAGTGAGCACCCTATGCCAACATACAGCCTGGAGATCTTGTGCATGTTGGGGCAGTTGGGGAACATGGTCAAAGAAGCAACATCAGAGAACCAGTGCAGCATTCTTGGAATTCATAGAATCATAGAATTGGCACACGATACTCCAGACTTTGAGCTTCTTCTAATCTTTGCTAAATGGAAACTACATGAAGATCTGGTATCTGCGTGCATGATTGGCCTCAGTATCATCCTTGTCACTGTGCTGCCCTGAAAAACTTTTATGCTATTTGTGCATTTGGCTGCGATGTGGTCAAGTCTCATATTTCAAAGCCAAATCTCAAGCAACAGCCAAAGGGATGCTGCACCCTAAAAAGTGCTAAAAGGCAAACAGAAACTGACTTTGCCTGAGACTGTGGCAGTCTTTTTTCCTTTTCTTTTTCTCTTTTCCTTTTTTCTTTTCTTTTTTCTTCTTTTTTTAAATTTTATTCTTTCTCCTGTGTTTTTAAAATTGGTGCTTGTGAAGAATCTCCAAGCAACGCACATAAAATGCACTTGTTTCAGTGAGCAAATCCCAAACTGCCAATCTTTCAGGAAGCCAGTTTTACAAGTTTCTCAATTTTTTTCTCCCCTCCTCCTATGGTTGGCTAGATTCCCTTAACTGTTGAGGATTAATTACTTAATTTTTGTGTGTAACCAGTGTGCAACTAAGTTCTGTGTGTCCTAGCATAATATTTCTACATAGAAATGATATACAAAATGGTAGCAACGAGCACGACACACAGCAGCATCTTCTAGATATCCCTTTGGTTGCCAAACTAATAAAGCTGGAAAAATGTATCAGGTGTGACTGTAGGCTTCATGATTGATCTGCTCTTAGCTCTGTCCATCAGAAATAGAGAAATCAAACACAGCTCCTGTTACTGATAATGTGCACAGGGACCAGTGTATCACATGCTGCAGTGGTACTGCTCTCCTTTTCAAGGAAATTAGTCTTGTTTGCATCAGCATTGTTCTTGCTACTTATACTTCAAAAATCCCCAAATAAATTTGGGGAAAGTATGAAAACAAACCCCAGAATTTTCTCCCCAGGCTTTTGGCCATAGTTGTACAATCCCCTTCATTCTCATCTCTTACTGAACAAACACACCATTACATGTTTTCCAAAGGCTAACAAATGTGACTTTTGAGAGAGTGGTGGGGAAATGGGATTTGAAGTGTGGATCCCCTGCTGGGAACTTTGCCACCAGCTTTGGGGAGCCTTGCTCTCAAGGGCTTTCCCCTGGGTCTCTGCTCCCCTAGCAAACACAGGGAGGGGTGAAGCAGCGCTTCAATGCCAGTAACACACTGCAGCAACTAAAGCCACCTCTGTCAAATTAACCTGGGATAAAAACAGCTAATGCAACCTGAATATACATGTGAGCTTAGCACTTAGCCCTTGTGCGAAGGACATCCTTTCTAAAGGGCAGTTTCACCAATATTCATCTCCAAAAACCAATGTGAATAATTTTAAATAGCTAAGTATTTCTGGGAACAGAGCAGGATGTGTAGCTTGGATCCTGTCACCTAGGCTGCATGCCACATGGTGGTGTAGAGAGACATACGGTTATTCATGGATGGAGGTTTTGTGATATTCCAAAAGTGGAAACTGGACCTGGTTGCTTCAGAGTTTTGTCAACAGAACGTGGAAAATGGCAAATGTTGTGTGAAAGAACAAATCAGCTTGGAAAGATTTTCCTACTCTACTGCCAGTGGTATTTTGTTTCGTTGTTTGTTTGTTTGTTTTAAAAAAAAGCTGCTCAGGAATCACAGGAAGATCTGTCTCTACCACGATGTGTGCATACTCCCAGGACCCCAACCAGTTTCATTCTGTGGTTGAACTGAACAGCTGCTTTTCGCCAGGGCTGCAGCAAAATATGTGTAGGAACCCAAATGGTAAATGTTCCTGTGCTATAAAGTTTCCAAACCAAAAACGGTGTCAGGCACTACTACATACATGTGTGTATGAAGAGGCAACCTGTTTCCTGTAAAACAATGGGCCAAATTCAGCATTTGGAGCTGGTCAACAGAAGTCAGCTTTGCTTTGTGCTTACAACTAGCATAACTGAATCAGAATCTTGTCTCACAAAGTAGCACTGACTCTCCCTCGCTGGGTTGAACTGGTCTACTAACAATAGCCAGTAAACAGTGCTTTGGAGGAAGGCATAAGGACTCTGCAGATACAGGACTTTTGCATCACAGAGCGTACTGGTATTGCTCAGACAGCAGCTTAGGCACAGAAGCGTGGGGGTTGCTAATGCCTGTACATGGAGGATCCTACTTGCTTCTTAGATATTTATGGTGATCCACAGCCCAGATCAACGCACCTGGTGTTTGTTACTCTGCAAACTACTGTCGATGTCTGCAATTTTTCCCTCAGTAGAAGTAAAATAAAAATATGAAGCATCTTCACAATGTTACTTTTTTCCCCATATTAAAGATTTTGAGAGCATATTTAATTCTAAGTGGTTAAATCAAGTAGTAAGATACTGATAGATTTTGCTATCATGGAAGATAAAATTCTGAAAGCTGTCAGGAACATTAGCCAAGTAAAGCAACCTCATAAATAGTAGATTCGTCTGGCAGCTGATGATAAAGTATCCAGAAGTTACTTCATTGTGCACTTTTGTGGAATAATGCTCAATGGAGGGTGCATACAGAGGGCTATGACACGTGACACGTCTGCACCCAGACACCACTTTAAACTGATCAGGGACTTGCCTGTACTTTGCTTTTCAGTTCTTCTCAGGTTATCTGCTGCTACCTGCTGCTATCTACTGCTTTTTCATAGAATCATAGAGTGGCTTGGGTTGGAAGGGACCTTAAAGATCATCTAGTTCCAACCCCCCCTGCCCTGGGTAGGGACACCTCCCTCTAGACCAGGTTGCTCAAAGCCCCATCCACCTAACCCCATTTTTATGTCACCATGACTGTAAATGGGAATCGCAAGCTTAGAAAATCCTCTTTGCAGCTAGTGGCAAAGCAGGAAGACTGGCAGGCAGGAGTTCAGTTCAGCTCTACACATTTTAATACAAAGCTTTCCAGAATTCATCAGTCAAGGACATTGTACGTCCACTGTTGTTAGGGGAGGATAACACACTGTTATCACATTCGCGTTTCTACTGCAATCTCACTAACTTTCTGTATTGTTTCATTCACATAAAATATAGCTGTATGAATTCTATTATGTATTATATTACTGTTGTTGGAGATCTGCGGACTTCAAGTGTGTAATAACGCAAGTACAACTTAGGACAGGTCAGACAGAAACTTTATTTGAAAATGTTAATGGCTGTGGCTGGTGAATGGACAGCAGAGGCAGCTGTGAAAGCTAACACTAGGTTAACTTCTATCTTCAGGTAATTTGGTGAGCCTGTGAAGTCAAGACTGAATATGGCATCTAAGTAACTCAAGTCTGTAGAGGAAGGGAAAGGTGTGTGCATGTTTATCCATGAGTACTTGTAGTAGTAGATGCCACTGTTATTGTCATAACAAAGCCATTCTTTACATGTTTTTAATATATCCATGTTTCAAAGAAAGTTTTAAAGACTGACAAGGTTTGTTATTTTTACAGCATTCTGCTTATTTGTCAGAGAAATTAGCTTATTTTAGACTTTTCTAAGAATATTCTGCAAAGAGCCATGTTCCAAGATCTTCCCTGTGTATCTCGTAATAACTAGGGTCTTCACAAGAACCAAATGTTTTTGCATGCACCACTACAAGACATGGTAATTCTGTATCTAAACTGCAGTTCAGGTAAAATTGTGGTGGATAAGGGACCAACTAAAAGAAAATAGTTTATTTTGTAGGTTTTGCCTTCAAGAGATTTTAATATATTATTCTTTACTAGCCCAATCTCTGAAGAGAAGGCATTGGGTACTTAGATTTTTCTAAAGAAGTCAAGGAAAATTCTCAAGAGGAGAAGGCAGACATGTTCCACTTAGAATAAAAAATCAGGATGTGATAGGTCCAGCTGCATTTCTGGAACTGCTGTAAAAGTGAAGGAAATCACAATAAAATCGCTCGCAGACTTTCCCCTCATTTGTTTTATTTTGTCTGGGGACAGAAGGAAGGAAAAGCTTGCAGGAGGGATATAAAATAATTTTATCTGCTGCCTGGTAAGCAAAGAAGGGAGTGAAATGAAAAGCCATGGAATCCCCCTTTGGGATGTTTTCATTATTCTGCATTTGCTAGAATAACAACTTGTACAGACAGCAACAGTTGCTAAAAAGTAGGAAACACCATGCCTTTCAGTGATGTCATTGCTTACAGTTCCCCTGTAAGGAAAAGTATATGGGACAGCAGCAAGTATGAAAAGAAAATGTCAAGGGTGCTGGTAATAGAGAATAGAATGAACATTTGTCTTCTACTTAAAACAAGGAGATATGCTTTGGAATCAGTCCCTTTAAGAATAAGAATATCACTCTGAGTATACTGAAATCTGCTGTTTACTTATGACTAGCAAATGTTATAATAAAAGCATTGTTCTCTTTCAAATTAAAAAAAAAAAAACCAAAACAAAAAACCCAAAAAAAACCCAAAACAAACTTCTTTGCATTTGGGTTTTTGGGAAATTTTTGCCTCAATGTTTTTTCAGTTGAAATTAACTTAAATTCTACAAATCTGGGTTTCTAAAGGAAAAACAGGTAACCGAGAGGAGTGAACTAGATTCTGGACATAAAGACATTTGGAATGTTAGTTATTTTATGTGTTCCCTGACAACCTATTCATATTGGAAGACAACAAAGATTAGGACTAATTGTGTGACAGAGAGAGCACGAATACAAGCTTGTTGTTTAAACTGCAAAATGAAAGTTGCATTAGAGGTGGCTCTTCTCTAGCCAACCTGTAAAACCTAAAAATAAATAAATGTTTTTATTGCTGTGTTCTCTACCTGTAAAATGTGGATACTAGAAAACATTTCCCGCTTCATAGCAGTGTTGTGGGGAAAAGCACTCTGTCGCTTGTAAATTAATACTATAGCAAATGAATGCATATAAGCATCTTAATTTTTAACAGCTTCTTTAGGAGAAAACAATTTTATGTATATTTCATATACCTGGATTTGAGACAGCAACAAATCAGAAGTTATATAACTCTGAAATAATTGAATATTGCGCTGTAGAAAGAACGTGTTTTGTTAACGAGGATGGCACAATGAAAACTATGTACATTTTCTGCATTGTTGGAGATTGCACCAATGTGGACACTTTTAGTAGCGCCTGTTTTGAGGTTAAAACTTTTAATCTTTAGTGAAGCCAAATAGAATTTATATCTAAAGGGAGACTTTGTATCTTGTACTTCTTACCATAAACTGAGATGTCAAAATCCTAGTATATTTCCAACTAGCACAGGCAGCTCAAGATGACTGCCATTCTCTTATGCTTGGACAAATAGCAGCTACGCAATATATAACTCCACATCCTAGGACTTTCAGCTCAGTTTATACATGCCATGCGATTCCTGTTTAGTTTACAGCAAATGTGCATTGTGCTGGTAAGTAAAACGCCTGATTCAGTAAACGAGATCTGCAGGAGTGAAATACAAACACCAGAGGTCATCAAGGAATAAGTCATTTAATTTCAGTGTTATTGTGTAAGTTTCCCCAGTCAAGAATTACAAAATGTTTTCCTCATCAGCTTTATTTCTTAATTCCTGATCTTACAGGGGCTCTCATTCTATAGCCTGTACTATCCCACAACCCTGATTTCATATCACCTACCTGGCTTTTCCTTTTTTCTTTTGGATGACTTTTTCTCAGTCTCATTTGTAGTTTTTACTGGTACCTCATCATCTTCATTCATACCCACTGCCGCACTCACTAGATTTGGGCTGCTGCCTTCTGACTCCCCAGAATCCAAGGCCAGTCCTGGGTTTAGTCCTCTTCTGGCCTCAGTTGCTGCAAAATGCCAGTCAGAGTGTTGGAAGGAGGGGTGCTGCTCCACAAATGCCCGCTCCTCATGTGGGAAGCTATGGGGAGCAGTCACCAGGCAGGAGGTGGAGAAATCAGAGTAAGTAACAAAATCTGATTTTTGATGGAAGGAGAATGGTGCTGGCGGGTAGTGGTTCAGCCCTGAAGCTGTGGTGATGTCCGCATGGGTGCTCCGCAGGCACCCCCAGAGCGGGGCAGGAGGCTGTGGGCTGCGCATGCAGCTGCTGCTGGTGGGATCCATTCGCTTCCAGTCCTGTCCACACTCCAGTGTTTGTGACTAGTTATAGCTTAGGCTTCAAAAATCAGAAGAGGAGCAGATGGGAAATCTTCCGAATTTTACAGAATAGATTTCCTTCCTAAACAACCGATTGTTTGTGGGTTTTATGCTGTTGCAGATTTGTTACTTTGGGAACCCTTCTAAATGTCTTCATTGTCCAGACTGGAAAACAGTCTATGCAGCGTTTGCCCTGAATTGCTTCCCAAGGCCTGAAGCTTGTTCCTTGTGAAGCGCTGGACATGAGTGAAACACTTTTTAAATACTGTGCTGGGGAGAGAGTGACAAGTTTGTGAAGTGAAATGTGAGAGAGGGGAGGGAGGGGTTAACGTACATACACTCAGTCCCTCCAACCAAAGCAAAGCAGGCAACTATTAATCATCCGAAACCTTATATGCACATCTAATGGGATTTGCAGATGGAGCCTTTTAAAGAAACAATGTCTGTATTTTTTTTAAAAGGGAAAGAGCAGTGCACAAAAAAGGCTTTAATGTTTCCCTGTACCACTATGAAGTTATTTTTATTGCACTGTTAACAAAATTCCCCAAGTTCTGGATTTGGAAAAAGCCCTAACACAGAATTCAACAGATGCCAAATTTCAAGAGCTAAAGTGGGAAATAAAAGTAAGAAAGGACTTCACTGATTATATATAAATTTAAGCCCCAATCCCAAGTTTAGGAAAAAAAAAAAAAAAGTAACCCTGCCTTGTTCACACAGGCAAGGTCTTGAGTGATTTTTGTTTGTTTGTTTGTTTGTTTTGTTAGCTTTGTAACACATGTATTTGCCGAGTTTGCTGCCAGTGGCAGTTATACTTTCTGTGTTCTACTTTCCAGGGAATTTTCAATATGCCACTCCTTCCTGCAAGGAAATCTCCTGCTTTTATGCCAATGGAAGACATGTTTTTCATCTGTTGTTGAAAGTTTTATAGTTTTTCCTAACAGAAAGCAGATTCTTAGACCCTAGAGCCATCACAGTTGAAAAGACATTAACAGGGAATCTGTTCTCAATCCCTTTTTTGCAGAAGTGTGGCAGCTGGGAATGCCCACAACCCTGCTACGCTAGGGTTACAGCAACTTCTCTCAAGGTTGTTCTCTATGTTTTTAATGACAATTTATATGTGCATGTGTTCCATGTTTCTATAATCTGCTTGCAACCATTTCCAGTACTTATTCCCCCAGGCCTTGCTATATGTTGTGTGCGCCTCTTTCCCTTCTCTCACCATTTTTCCTAGATTTTGTATTCTCTCATAGACACAGAGATTTAGCAGATGGACACGGAGCCTTCATTTTCACAGCAGCTTAAGTGATACTTTTATTTGGCTTCCGTATAATTCAGAATTGTAACATTGCCAGGAATCAGGGAAAAAAAAAAAAAAAAGAAAAGGAAAAGGTGTGCTTATCCTGATATATCTGTTGGTCCTTGAACTTGGCATTTTCCAAAGAATCAAATGCGTTTAGTCCAGATCTTTCTGAACAAGAACATCAAATTCTGTTCTATCACGTGAATCCTGACTTTCTTGCAAAATACTAAATATTTGTACCTAATTCATTCTCTAGGAAGTACTGTCCTATCCTGACTTTCTTGCAAAATACTAAATATTTGTACCTAATTCATTCTCTAGGAAGTACTGTCCTAAATATTTATATCTGTTGCTGTGCTATATTAGAGGATAAACATTAAAACATATTTCATACTTGCTGGCAGGAGGAAAATCCTCAAACTGCTCTTTTTCTGAAAGGCCAGGTTATAATGAATTCATGAATGCTGCAGATGTTCCAGGCACTGGCAGAATCTAAGTCAGAGTCCAGAACTTTTTGCCAAAGCAAAGTATTTCATTTACATTCTGTGTGTGTTCACTCATGCACTTCCATCACACAGGTTATTAGGGGTTTGTATGAATTCAAGCCTAGGTCTGTTGTTTTTCAATCCTACTGTCAGTCTACAAAATGATCTAGCTAATTATGCAAGCATTTACGTCCTTGCGCGTGTACCTAGGGGAACAGAAGGGAAGGGAGGATTGTCCATTACTCTGTATTCACTGCAGCCAGGAGTGGCTTTAGGCTCCCACTCGCGATCCCCACGAGGCCTGAGCAGAGGCCCGTCTCCAGGGCATGGCTCAGTTCCTGCACATCACTTCGCACTCTGAGTTAAACCAGTTGGATGCCTTTTTCCCAAGGGAGGTCTCGCTGTTATTCCTCCAGCTCCAGCTGTGGGAAAAGGAGATGGCGTCCCCTTCCCAAATGTGAGACCCCGTGGGCCTTGCCCCACTCCAGCACCCTCTGCAGCTGGTGCTGCCACTCAGCCGCTCCGCAGGGGCCTGCCTGGCCTCCACCTCCTCCTGACACCTCATTCCTGAAAGGAGAAAGAACAACAATTTTCCCCTCCTGCTAAAACCCATTTGTTGGTCGAGGCAGCCACCTTTAACCTTCATAAAGTCAACATCTCCTCCATTGAGCACTTTGTTGGGTAGAAAAAAAAGGCATGGATGGAGATCAGTTTTTGTAATGAATGCTCCCATAACAAACTGAAGGCTGGCAAGTGTGGATTTATCTTTGAGCTTTCTATCAGTTCATTCTGTTACTCCCTCGGGAAAGCACTTCTCAGCCATCTCACAGACTGAGAAGCCTTTGAGCTCCGGCTCTCCCTGAGACCTTGCACAGTAATTTGCATAACTTCATGAAGGTGAAATGACACAACTTGTACCATGTCTTCACCTCCTTGTCTGGCAAGGCAATTTTCTTTCTCAATAAAGAAAGACCTGAACCATCTCATGCCACTTTAACGTAGCCGCCTTCTTAATCTCCTTCATGGTTTCTTGGCACACGGGACCTCTCTGGGGCGTCAGCCCTGGTCTCACTCTGCTTAAGCAGCACTTGACCCAGTACAACTTTGTCTGGTGCTTTTGCACTTGAAATCCAAAGTGATTTCTTAGATTACAGATTTTACTCTGATCACAAGGCAAAGGAAGATTTAGCTTTGCAACAGAGAGACACTGGCTGACGCTTATCTTGTCAGACATTTAAGAAAAATTTATAAGCTTGTGATGGAGAAAACTGTAGGCACCAAGGTCTACTCTTGAAATTTTATGAGCTACTAAATTGCAAGTTAATAACACCCTTCATTAAAAAAAGGTGTGCTCTCTAAACTTTTTCTTTTTTTTAATAAATAAATCCTATGACTTGCCACGTGTGCAACTGAAGTAACTGTGAAAGTTTTCCTCCATGCGGGTACTGGACCAAGACTGGAGAATTCCTCATACATGGAAGAACACTTATTAACTCCATTGAGCATTTTAGCACTGATGAAAGAAAGCTGGAGAGCAAAAAATAGCCAATACTAAAATCAGGAAGCTGCTGCTTAGTTGCAGAAGTTATAGATGGAAAAAGTTTATTAGGTTACCTAGTCTCCCTACCGATAGTTGTGCTATTGTTCTCTACTAGACATTTCCATAGAGTTGTAGGATGGTTTAGGCTGGAAGGGACTTAAAAGATCATATAGTTCCACCCGCCCTGCCCTGGACAGGGACACCTCCCACTAGACCAGGTTGCTGAAAGCCCCATCCAACCTGGCCTTGGACACTTCCAGGGATGGGGCATCCACAGTTTCTCTGGGCAACCTGGGCCAGTGTCATTTTCTAAGATATTGCCCAGACCCAAGTAACTGTCACAGTTTTGGTCTTCCACTTTCCCTTTGGGGAAGACAATTCTTCACTCTTCCCTAGTGTCTGGGCTCAGTTCTCATTTTTACTGACTCCATCTCATTATTCTGAGTAACAACCTGTTGGCACTGCACAGGTGGAGAGCAATTATTCTAGTGAGTTTTAAAATTGTTTGGTATCTGTGATAAGCCATCTTAAACACAAGCCAGATATATTTCAGACTTTTAATCTTTCCTCTGAGTCAATTGGTATAGCCTCTTAATCATGTTTCTGGTGTTTTGAATTCTCTCCAAGTTGCAGTGCTAGGAATGAACACTCACTAGCACCAAGCTGAGATTGTTGGTACAGTTTCTTTCAGTGAAGAAGGGAGAACAATTTCTGAAGGAAACTGCAGCACTGTAGGATTGCACAGCTCAGTTTTCAGGGGATTATGTGTGAGAGGTTGTGCATAGAACCTCCCTTGCAAATGCTCCCAAATGTTGTATATCTGCTGAATAGCAACATTTTCCTAAAGAATGAATGTAATGTTAGGCTAAAAGCTATTGCAGAGAGACACTCAGAAATAGAGATGAAAAAAACTATCCTGCTGCCTGAAGCTACTGTATCAGCAAAGACACAGTAATAAGTGCACTGATGCTGGTATAAGATTATGCTCATTGGCATGGCAGATGCTCCTGGAGACAGTTCAATACTGCATTAGGAAGTAATCTTCTGCCACACAAAAATCATTGCAATGTGAGGAAAAATTGTTGTTGACTATTCACTGAGCTACTTCTCCTGAGCTGTTCTCATATACAGGATTGGTCATTTGGCAATCTCATATTTGTTCTGCTTTCATGAGACAGTGAAATTAAAATAATGTGTTGGCATTGACACGTGAACAGGGAAGAGGGGGGGTGGGGAGTCTAAATAAAAGACTGGAGCTGGTCCTGGGTTTGCCTCATCTGCGGGGCATTTTTGACATGTTAACGTATTGCAAGAATGGATCGTAATACCCACCATCTCTGAGGTTCATTTCCTGAGGCATTTTGCAGACATGCTTCATGAATATTTACAGTTCTTATTCTTACCAGGCAGGAGCAAGTTAAATAGCTTTTCTGAGGCTGAAGTAGACCCATTGTCAGAGACTGTAGTTCTATTTTACAGCTGAGTAAAAGGCCAGCCAGTATGACCTGAGGCAGAAACTTGTCCCAAGTAGATGATGTTCCCTACGTCTGATTGCTTAAGCTCACAGGTGCTGAAGTCAGTAGGACATAGCTGTTCATTCACGGGCTAAAGCATGGGCCAAAGAATTATATTTGCTAGTTATTTATTCTTTGTTGTGCTGAGTCATTTGCAAATTGAATCTGACAATCTTCTGACAATATGCTTGTAATGTTCACAGTTCCGGACTGGAGTGATTTTCTGATTGATTTGCCCTTTCCTTTTCTGCAAAGCACTTGTACATGCTCACGTTTGTCAACCTCTCTACTTAATTTTCTACAAATTGAAGTACATGCAATAACATGCCACTCTGAACAGAACAGTATTTTAAAATACCTTGATTTTTTCCTCCATTTATATCTCTTCATTCCCTACCGCTGTGTTTCAGTTCATCTATCCAGTTTTTTTTGCAGTCTTCAACTTCTATCCTTTTTCTGGTGCTTGAATTTTTCACTCTTCTTAACTTTCTCAGGTTTTCCCCTAAATTTTTAAAGGAGTCTCTATGACCTTAGCAGTATGATTCCCTGCGAGATTGCAGTGTGCTAGCGTAGCCTTCATTAGTTGGCAGGAGCTGTAGTCAAACCACTGAGCAGAACTATTAAGGCTTTTTTCCTTCCACAGTCTCACCTTATACTTTTACTGAGATTCAGTGTCTGACTTGCTCTGCAGATGGAGAGCTGGCATCACTACCACAAGAATTTCTAGTTTAATGATAATGTTTCTTTTAGCGCTAAGTCAATATATCCGGCATTAATTAAATTTGATGGCTTCACAGTAGTGAAAAAAAACCACCCTGCTTCAGGTACAGGAAACATCAAGATGTGTTCAGAGACACTTACGTGATAATTTATCTTAGGTCAGAGAGAGGTAGAAGCAAAAAGCAGAAGAAAGAGGTGGCCAGCTTTAAGTTTGCAGAAATACTAAAAGGAAAAAACACTAGCTGGAAACTGCTTAATCACATTACACAATGCATAATCTGTCAGTTTTAACACTTTTTTGGTTGAAAGATCACTGTTTTGGGTTTTAGTTGGTTTTACTACTGTGTTTACTACAACAAGGAGTTTGGGGTTTAGAAATGAGAGGTGTGATAGGAGTTACAGGCAAATGATGGCAAACTTGGGTTAACTGGATTCAGTGGTTCATTCGCAAGAAAAACTCAGTTGCATCTGCAATAATTATGTTGAATAAACGAGCTCTATCTTTGTCTTCTCATTTCTCAGTTTGTTTTCCCTTGTACTTCTCTTGTACCAGGGTAAAAACAATATCCCAGCTTTTTTCTCTGAAGTAGTTGCTACCTCATCCAACTGTGTAAGCAGATAAGAAAGCTGATGATTGAAAAACTGAAGTCTGCAGAAGATGAGTAAAGCAACTAGCAATATTATCTGAGCTCTGGAGAAAGAAGCCCTGACAGAGAGACATTGGCAATGTCTTGCTGTTAAATATTTAACATGAAAGCCTCAAAAATATTGGTGGTGGTGCTGACGTTGAAACTGGGAAATTTGGTGCAGTAAATTCTAGATAGATGTGTACACATCTGTTCCCACCTAATTGGGATTTTCTTGTGCAATTTGTTTAAAACAATTTTTGGGTTCTCTCTACTATTAATTAAGAAATGAACATGAATGAAAATATATATCCATGTCTTGAGACTTAGCAACTGCAGGAGGCAAAGTAGTTGTTTCAGCAGCTTTGTGCTAAGGGAGCAAAGATCTCTGCTTGCAAGCCTAGACACCAGCTTCTGTATATTCTGTATTCCTTGCTTGTCTCTCCTCTTTCAGGTTTTTTTCTGGATTTAAGGCCTCGTGCCATGTAAAGATGAGGAATATCCTTTCTTTGAAAGGTCGTAAAAGCAAGCAGTGTCTCAGCTACAACATTAATCCTTAAGACAGGAAAGACCATTTGCCAAAATCTTTGATGTATCATCTTTTTTAACATAAAGAGACCTGTCTTTACATTGTGTGTACGGCTGTGACTATTTCATGAGAGCTGAATGTCCTGAACAAGGTCCAAGACAATAGAAGCTTTCTATTAAAACAAGGATATTTTTTAGAATCAGCAAAGGAACAGTTAAATAGTTTGACGGGCAAATATTTTGAAAAATAGAAAATTAACTCAGCTTTTGGCAGATTGCAAAACTCATCTGTTGTTTTCATCAGATCACACGAAAGAAACAGGAACCATGGCATCCCCAAGGAACAGATAGGAACAGAACATTCAACCTTTTAAACTGTTTTTGTGGGTATAGATTAACAAATCTATACTTAGATTTCAGTGCATGGGTCACGTGTTTTGAGGTGGGACAGAGTGCAACATTTTAATTTTGAGTTTTTGTTGTAATAAGAATCCCAGAGGTTTCTGATGATCCTAATAAATAAATTTATAGCATTATCTACAAAGTTATAAGCTTTTAAATTTCTTCCGTGCTAGGACTTATGCACTACTTTTCTTGTGTCCATCCTTCGCTGCTGCTTTTGTCATTGTGCTCTATGTGCTGTCTTTCACTGGAACTAGCTGAACTAAATACAATTAAATTAAAATTCTGGAAAAGATTTTCAGAAAAGCCAGAATTTATTCCTATGCTGAATGACCGTTATGGGCACTGAAATTATTAGGTCTTTTTAAAAATTTGCCTAAATTTAAAAAGTAGTCTTTAAATTCTTATGATTTGGAACACAGTCACAGGGCATTCATATTTTTGAAGAGGTCAGCATAAATTCTGGTATTAAAGATGTTCTATGGAATCCCATATAGAAATTAAATTTCAGTCAGTTACCATTTCTCATTTCGTTAGGGAATTCTGCTGAAACGACAGAACACTTATAGCTATTGTATTGTATTGTCTTACACCTGGAACTAGAGCAATGAGGACCTATTCCTGTTCAATTTAAACTCTCCTCCCCGTAATTTCTGCTGCGGAGGAATTAATTGTTAGTGGGGGAGTATCTCCCTCTACTGGTAGCCTTTGTAGATGCAATGTAACCGTGGCTTCCGTTTAATTGCGCACTGACTCCTCTGTTTTCGAAACATCTTAAGTTACGTAGCCCTTGAAAAGCAAATTTAATTTGCTAAGCAGCGCTTCAGCACACGTATGAAACTACAGCCCCTGATGGACGCAGATCGTGTCTGCTCGTGAGAGCAGAGGCTGTGCACTGGCTTCCTCATGGTTTTTTTGTCTGTAGCCAAATCCTTGAACCGTACTTTCCTTGTTCTGTTGCCTGGTAATCTATACTCCAAGAGGTTCTTTCCAAATGAGTGATATCTAAAGGAAACTCAGAGGAAGTTTCTCAGGTACATATAATGAAAAGGCTGGTTTTCATATTTTTGGAGTATCAGGTAGAAAATTAGGAGATATTGTGAGACCCTTCTACAGCATGTCATCTTACCTGGGAAAAGTATGTTTGTGAAAGACACTAAGACTGACAAAAATGTATTTCTGATTTTTTTTTTATAATTAATTTTGAATTATCTTTTTTTCCCATTGGTATTTGCAACTAACTGATAGTTAATCAGGCTATACCTTATTAAAAGCTTAAATACTTAAGTAACAGTGACTCGAGAAAAAGTTTAGGGCTTAGGCCTTGTTTTCTGTATTAAATTACACAGAACTGTCCTAAACACTTGTTTTTTTTAAGCAAATGAAACAATTAAAATACAAGAATGCTTTAAACCTGGCATCAGAAACCCTGGCACAGCATGAATAGCTATGGATCATTGTCTACAGAAAGGGTAACTGACTGCAGCATGCTTATGTTATGTGATGCATCATCATATATTTATAGATGTGGTCAATTTTCCATAAAATCTTTTTCTTCCCTGCCTTTTGTGCTTGTCAGTAGTGTGCTTATGCAAGTTTACCTTGAAAAATAATTTACAAAGGTGTGTTTAAGATGTGTTGCCTTTTCATAAAATAGTATTTCAGAATTTTTCTAAAGATACTTCAATTTCACACCATGAGGTGGAGACGTCTGCCTGCAATTCTTCGTAAAATGACCCTAATTTTTAACTGTAAAGTTGTAGCTAAGGTTTAAATAAAATGCTGCCTTCCCCCTCCCCTCCTTCCACTTAAATAAATAAAACAGCATGAAAGTATGCAGATATTTTATCCAGAAGCTCCATTATTCTTTTGGTTTGCACTTTTAAAAAAATCTCTGAATTGTAGCAGCAGCTGGGTGGATGTGAGCATTTCCATGTAATTTTGCAGTGTCTGTTCCATAGATCCATGGGCAAGATTTGCTTGCACAGCCTTCAGGCTGCAGCTGAGAGCCAGGGAGCATGCTTTCAAACTGAGTGGCAAAGAAAAACAGCGAGGAACTCTTTCACATGAAAGAAGTCCGCCCCTAAACATATGAAGAAGTTAATAAGTTCCCAGCTGGACCAATTCTTTTAGGAAACGCTGATGCCTTGGTGTTCAGTTAGCAAAAGCAAACAAGTTCAGCACCTTACACTGCAGCTAATGGCAAAGGGTGAGGGAAACCATGGCTTCAGACAGGACAGTTATTCTGGGTTACTCAAAAGAGGAATGTGAAGGCTTGTTTTTGCAACAGGAAAAAAAAGGGCAAGCTCAGGAGCTGGGGCACTTTCAGGTTCCTTGTGTGGCTGTTAGGTCCAGGGATAAGGCCCTCCACAGATTTGCTGAGTTCATGTTCCCCTCTCTCTAGCTACAACCTTTGCCTCATGACTGTATCCTCGTTTGGTTGTATTTTGTGTTTATAACATACACTCCAGGCCCCTTCAGCAAATTATAAGTGTGTTTGCCAGATTGTTGTCTGGGAGTAAGGGAAGAAGCTATTTTTTTTTTTCCCTGTCATTGGACTTGTTGCTATTGTGGGAGAAATGTGTCTGGGGAACAAAATCCTTTGCTAGAAGGTGACCACGACAGTCACTCCTGTTGTTCATTGCTTGAAGACAGTGAGGCACCATGCGTTCTGCTGCAACTCAGGATTAAACTGTTATGGTTTATGGAGAAAAAAATTTATTTTCACATTTTCTTGAGTACTATATACTATAGTATATACTATATACTCTTTTTAGTTCCATCTATGAAAGAAAATGAGAAAATGTAAAATGTTTCTAGTGGATGCCTTATTTTTTTAAAGTGCCAAGCAACTGACTCCCCGAAAAAAGGTGTAAATTTTAAGATCAGGGAAACTGAGATGGAATTTGTTAGCATACACACCAACCACTCACATGCAGAGCCTGACATGCCAAAGAAGCAGAAGTGCATAGGATAATGATGCCACAGGATAGTTTAGAGCAACGAACCTGTGATACACCAGAGTAGGGCTACTGAGCAATTGCAGGAGACGGGCCAGAACAAGGAATGTCCAAGGGAGAGTATGTTGCAATCAGCCACTAAGGGAATGAATCAATATTAAATTTGACAGAGGAGTATCCACCTCACACTGAATAAACAGTTAGTTCAAGATAAATTATCATTTTCTAGACCTGTAAGCTTGAGCCTTCATCTGGGAAGATGAAACTAACTGTACTCTGGGATTTAAAGTTTCACCTCTGCCCTTGGCTGCTATTTCAAATGTTCTCTCTTCTTTCAAGGCAGGCAAGAGTCCATGTGCGGAACTGTGCTGTGACCAGCCAAACCCCTTTTGTACAGGTCATTCAACAGCCACTGTGTAGTGTCAGCCAGTGCCAGCTCAGACTGACACCTATATATCAAACCCATGAGTTAGCCAGGGTTCACATCAAAAAATGGCTATCGGCATTTGCGGCAGAACTCTCAGAGCAGAAGTGTCTGTAAACTAGAAATCAAGGCTGAGGTGCTGAGGCACATTAACACACAGAACCCTCTTCCTCTATCCAAGAGAGCAAGTCAGCAACACTAAGAAGCATACACCTAAGGTTGGGTTGGTTTGTTTTTTACTTACAGAAAATTTACTGGCAGTTATCATGCAAAGTTCCCACTGTACTGACTCCTTCCTCACCCTTGCCCTGCGATCCCCTCCACAGGGCTGTAACTCTGGAGCAGGGATTCCCAGTCCACAGGCTCCCTCCTAATCGCCAAGGCAGTTTTCTCTGCTGGAATGGCCTCTGCGGTTGCCATGACAGTGACTAGCAGGATCATAATACAAAGGTGAGGAGCCTCGAAGTTGAAGGAGGCCTCATGTAGGGTTTGATTGATAGAAAAAGTGATTTTTAGCTTGGTAAGAAAGAGTGTGAGCAGCTCTTCCACTTGCCCCTTGCTGGGTTCCCAGGGCCCTAAGCCCTCTTGCAAATAAGGAGGTATTTGCCCAGAAGCTATGAGAACAGAAGCTTATCTAAAACGCCCAAGGAATTCTTCCCTTTCTCTCTGAAGGATTCCAAATTGCAAAAAAAAGAGCTAAAAATGGGGCAAAGACGAGCTACTGATCCATCCGCTCCAAAGTCTATACTGTGACTACCTGCAGCTAGGAATATATACTGCTACTGGCAGGTTTAAATACCCTGACACTTGTTTTTTCCTGTATCTACCATATATTTGGATATGCTTGTAAAGAGTAGCATGTTAATATAGTAAAGATTCCAGACTATATTAAGGACAAACTTTTTGGATAGGATTTGGAGAGGATATTTGTCTTTTAGCCAGTCAGTCTTGCAGTAAATGTTATTCATTATTCATTAAAAAGAACTATAAGACTTCAGGTTGATGGCACAAAGTGCTGTTTGTTCTAATTTCCACAGTTGCTTCTTTCCCATATGATTTTCAGGGGACTAGTAATATATAAAGTTACTGCTCTTATACCTGCTGTAATTAATAAACCTTCTATTCCCTGTTGGTAGCCAACGGACGACAATAGAATGGTAAAGATCATTGAAAATGAAAAATCTTTGAAATTTTGTTACTATAATGGTCTAATTCTCAAATCAGCCGAACACGTGTATCAATCAGAAGTCAGAATGACTTCTAACATAATATTCCAATTACTAACTAGTGGAGTTCCTAGAGAGAAAAAAGAAGGGAATGTGTCAGAAGGAATACTTTTATAATGCTTTCTTTATGCTTTGCTAGTTGTTTCAGGCCTGTAAGAATATCTCAGGTATTTAGGCCAGTAAAGTGTGAGGAAGTAGCGTGGAAAATATACTTGTGTTATGCTCGTGATTAAATACATATTGGATATGCAGCTGGAGTCAAGTTATCAGTATATTGTAGTGATAGTTCCTCTTTTTACTTGGCATCAATCGGAAGTCATGGTTTCTAGCCATGAATGACCCAAATAATGAAATATTAAATTCTTAACTTGGGAAGGAGAGTAGTTTCATTAGAAAAGGTGAAGAACAGGGACCTGAAAGTCAAAATTATATTTTCACATGGTGATTGAGTTACTATGTAGCTGTAGGCAGCTCCTTTAGGACCACATTTTCTATGCCTTGCACCTATACCTGGAACTAGATTTTTCAAAAGAGCTCACCACTCAACGTGCAGCTTATAGGTTTCTCTATCAATTCCCATTTTTGTCAGGGGTCTATGCCACTAGAAGCTAATAGCAGCAGAAGACTTGGAAGACTTAGAGTCTACTCCGTTCAGTACTATGCTAGACTGTCAGCCTAATGCAAGTAGCAAATGGCCAAAATTAAACACAAACAGACATTAAATTCACACTTTCAAATACTTCCCGTTTGAAAATAATGTAGGCTGGATCCAATTAGCAATTACCACTTATTTATTATGAACAAGTAGAATTCTAATTAGGCTGATTTGAGCCTCAGCTACACCCTCAGATTGGATTGGCAATTAAGGTACTAGTTGTACTAGTAATTATGGTTTACCATGAAATTACCCTCCTTTCTCCCCGCAAAAAAACATCGAATTAGCCATGAGTGGAATTATATTTATCACAGGACCCCGTGCAGTAGAGACTTTGCAAATAAATACTAACAATTAGAAAACCACTCAGAGTGTTGTGCCAGCAGAGTAATTAGGGTTTGAAGAGAGGAATTTTTGCTGAAGCCAAATTGGCTGGTTTGTCATGCAAGAGGAGCTGCAAGTGTCTTCAGCAAGTACCTGTGAGGGTGCAGACCCAGTCACTGGCTCTCCTGGTCCCCTTGCAGGAGCAGACCCAGCAGAAGGAACAATGCAGAGAATAATGTTCTTCCAGTACAATCCTGTAGCAAGGAACAGACTTTGTGGATTTACTAGTTTAGTGTTTTCTGAGATGTTACAGTGACCCCAGTGGATAACAGGCAGATGACCAACAGTCAGACCAATACAAGGCTGATGCAGTGTATTTCAGCAGACAAAAGCGTAAATAAAAGGATAGCAAGCATAAACTAAACTTGAATTGTTTTTCCTTGCCCAGAGAATTAAAAGCAAACTTCTTGTCCTAATACTTGAATTCTAGTCCCTATGGTTGCAGTCTTTTATTTCAGTGACTATTTCCAATTACCTGCTAATTAAATCAGCTTCTGACCCTTTCTCTCCCCTTTCCTCTTAGAATTGCATAAATGCAATTGTCTCTGGTCTAATAGCCAAAGTGTAGAATGTTGTACCACAGAGCTTTTGACTTTCATAGATGGAATGACTATCCCACTTCATTATCACTTTTACCTTTACTACCTTGGAGGCTGTCTGGTACAGGGTTTTTATTGTGTATCATCAGTAGGAAATCATGGACTAAACACTGTGTATACGTTTTAATGGTCACTTTCAATATTTATTTTTTTACTTTTGAGGAAGTAGCTTTCTCTTACCTAATGTGCAGAAATGCTGAACCTTCATATTTTTCAACTCATTTAGCCATCCAAATATGCATAAACTTATTGCATTTCCTTTAGAACACCAAGAATTTTTCCTAGCTTAGAGTCAGTGTTGCATTGCTTTTAAGCAAGCAAAGAAAAAAAATCTTTGATTTATAAATTTTCACATCTTGCTCATCCTTAGATCAGTGTTTGTAAGACTAAGAATTACCTCTCCCCAGAACCCCATGTTCTCACCAAAGGAGTTAGTCCTCGGCCTTCAGATACCTGGGAGGCTGGGGGGTTTGATAAATTTATGGTTAGGCAATGATATATTTTCCAGTTTCCTAGGTTTCCAACACATTTAACACTGCACAGGGTCTTTCTCTTACAGATTTTGCCCAAACTCTCTGAGGTTATTTCTGCTTAGGCAGTTAGCATATCTATGAACTTCAGCTCAGTTTGGAAGCCAGGGGATTCTGGATTTGGCCAGCAGACCTATACAAGATATTATGGCTTATACAACTGAAGTTAGATATTGAGGAATGTTTGAAAAAGTATCCTTCCAGAAACTGTCTCTCCTATAATGCAACCCACCAGCACAAGCAAATCCCTCTTTTCCTCTATGTCGTCTGCCATAGACTGGTGCCTGGGAACCTCCTCCCATGGATTTATGCCAGCAAGGCATTCTTATGTGCAAGAGAATTGTTCCAATGGTTTTGCAGAGTAAGAATCTAAACCAAAATATAAAAGATAGAAGAAACTACAAAAATACAGTAGAAATATTCACTTGTTCTTACCTGTGTACGCTGCTGATAATCCCATCTCTGCATGCCTTAGATTTCATCCAAAGGGAATAATTTCCCTTTTCTAGAAGGTAAAGACAAACTGAAAATTAGTGTTTGATACATCTATCGTGTAACTACCATTAGGGGATGACTTGTTAAACATGTTGTTAGGTGTTGTTTGCAGAAGAAAGAAACGGAGGTGGCAAAATGTATATTACAGGTATTCTTCTCTGGTTACTGTCATGCTTTTTATATCATCTGCCAAGGATTAGAAATTCATCAGAAAGGACTCCGATATTGCAGTAAAATGGTTAATTCTCACAGTAATGTATGGTCTCTTCATGTCTTGAGCACATACTCATAACTTTATCTAAAGAGTCTAAAGTCTCTACATAAACTCGGTCTTCATGTTCCTAAAAATGGTTAGTTTTGAGAACAAATAATAGGCTTGGAAAAAAACCCCAAAATTATTCTCTCTGCTAATTCTAAAATGAACACCAGAAAGATAGAATGCAGACAAACTAAAGGTTTGCCTACCTTCCTTATGTCTGCAATAGAGTCACTGTGTGTGTCAGAGGAAAAAAAGGGAGGCTGTTGTAAAGATTTTGTTCTTTCTGCTGCCAAAGCATTCATATGACAGCAAAATTTACTGACACGTTTTGGAAAAAAATGTGCTTCTTTAAAAGTTGCCATCTATAAATTCATGTGTTATTTTTTTCCTTTTTTTTTCTTCAGTAGTATACCATCTCCTAAATTCTATTCCTGAGCCTAAGGTGACTTTTTCTTTTCATTTCACTTAGATGTGATTTCTGATCTTGCAAGGACTTAATAATATAGCAAGAAATGCAATTAAAAGATAGACTATAGAATCTAGTGCATTCTGAATGGCACCATAAATAATTAAATTACAATTATTAATAAAGATGCTTGCCATTAAAGAAGGAAAGACTAAGGAAAACAATAAATTCACTTAATTATATTTACAGAATGTATAATTCAAAATACATGAACAAATGAAAGCTGTCAGCATCAAGCTGTCTGTAAAATATGACATGATACTTCTTCCCATTTCAGTAAGAACAATCTAGGATACAGACAGCACAGAATAGCACATTTGTATCATAGTAATTCAAACTACCTGTTTAAGTTAGACAAATGAAAAAAATAGACTCCAGCCCACACATTGTGGCCTGGCACAGAGAGGCATCCAAAGATGAATGCAGCTGATGAGATTAATTTGTCGGGACCTTACTTATCACCTACAGACTGAGGCTTTGTATATTATGAGATCATTTCCTGATGCACGCACAACGTGCTATTTCAGCTTGCCTCCATCCAAACAGGGCAATTTACTGTGGCCAGAAGGGGCCAGAATTACCACCGTATCAGTTTATTGAAACGCTCTCGTAGTTAGTTCAGCCATTTGACCCTCGAGTGTTAGTTCTACTGTGGGCTTCTGCTAAGGGTTGCATGTGAAAGGTCTCTTTCTTTTTGGTCTACCTTATGCCTGTCGCTTTTTGTCTCTTTGACATTTTAAATACGGGAAATTCACAAGCTCTGCTGCGGGATTTTCTTGTTTGTGCTTGTCTGTATGTTAGGGTCTGTTTGATCGTGTTCTTCTCTTCATGAAATTTTAGTGTAATGTACAGTTTGTCTGTAACAGATATTACCCAGTGCCACACAAACTCTCCTGCATGAAAGCCCCCCACATGAAAGCAATACAAGGAACAGAATTTGGACACTCCATGTGGCCAAACTGCCATATCCCACAATTTGCTTAATTATTTTCCTGATGCATTTCCTGAATCATGCTAGTGGTTTTAACAAATACTCTAGTGAGTCGCAGCTTAATATGATTCTTTAAAGGTAGCCAGCACCTTGCTTCTGGAAGGAAGGTTCTAGCAGTCCTTGCAGGAATCCAGCACTTCCTACTGGCCTTCAACAGCCAAGAATGATGCAACTCCTTCAGAGTCAGTCAAACAGACCTGCAAAACCAAAAGAGAGATGCTCCATCATTTGTCTTCAGCGGGCACAGGAAGCTTTGTCTGCATCCAGAAATTAACATAAAAATTTCTCACAATTCAGTTTATTGTGCAGAGTAAACAGAGTTCAGTTTATTGTTTTTTAACCTAAGTAATAAGATCTGAGGGGGTCTTTTTTCTCTGTGTACAGCCCCTGGCATACTGTGCCCCTGAAAATGGAGCAGTACCTCTAATGAACAGTTTATTTTTATTTACCAAAAATGGATTGTGGAAGTGTTACTCGTACTACTATAGCTATGTTCACCTTCTCTTTTCAGTTGGAATTGATCTGTAAAATGCTACCAAGAATTAAAGCATTCACAAAGAGGAAGATTTTCTGCTTGACTGTTAGAAACAAAATCCTGTGTCATTTCCAGAGCCATTCTGAGTATTCCTAAGGCGCGTGCAGAATGGTAATCTGATTTCAATAAAAGATGAACAATTTACATATACTGAAGTACTTAGTATTTAGCTATGTGGTATGAAAATAAGATATTGCTCTAATGACACTTGAAGTCAGTGAAAAAGCTTATATTGATGTCATTCTCTCACTGTAGCATTTTCCCACTATCTCAAGGACCCATTTCATTGCATGTCTTTGCTCCTGAAACATTCTTCCTTGATGTACATTTCAAATCTAGTAGCAAATGTCTTATCGTGAACTCAGTAATTGAACTCTCTACAACAATATTAACTGAGGTTGATTATCGACCAGGCTTGCGTGTGTGTGTTTTTGGTTTATGTTATAAAAATAGCTGCCCAGCCCTGAGAGCGAGATAAGATGCAAGTCTTTGAACTGCAGGAAGGACAACACGTGTGACTGACAGCAGCAAACCCGTGAGACTGGTTGAGACAACTTTAATTTATTTGTATGGCATGCATATGGAAGGGTCCTCACCTCCCGTTTTGGTAATGATAAATGACAAGATGTCGACAGTTATTAATTAAACTGCTTGGCACAGCAATGTACATGATAAGACCTAAGAAATGTGTAGCATTCCTTCTACCCCATCATGAGAATGAGGCCCCTCCACTGTTCTCTGGCACAGCAGAGATTAGACTAAAGCATCAGTATTCCAGTACAAGCTGGCTACCTAGTAACTGCCTGAATACAGGGCCCTAAAAATTGAAATCCTCTCGCATGCGATGTGTAGTAATTAAACTTCAGCATTCTTTCTGCAGGAAATGTTTCTCCTGTGTTGTTCCCACAGATTGTGCTACAACAACAATTTTAGCCCCATGAACTATTAACCAATTATAAAGGGATTTTCTCAGTCTGCTTTAACTGAGGATCAAAGGCAAAAATATTTTTTTTTTATTGCCAGATATTGTAATTTAGGACACAAAACACCAAGCATACACAGGACTCACAGCTTCGGTCAGTCAAACAGAATGGACTCAGGGGAGTAACTCACACCCCATTTCAGCTTTTCTGATTTGACTTGCCAATATTCCAGCTGCTTCCTTAAAGTCCATTGCCCCACAATTGCAATGCATTTATCCTAGTCTACTTTCATTTATATTTTTCATATCTATATCTTTTGTGTATGTGCTACTTGGAGCTAATTATGTGCATATGCTGCTCAGTTACTCAGAATTTAATATATACCAAATTTCTCACCAGCTTACTTATCTAATGAAGCCTTAGTTTTCTTTTTAGAGTCCTTTTTGAATTTGAATAGCCTGCCGGACTAATTCAGTTAGCTGATACTGATTGTGATGATTTTTGTCTGCATTTGCTGCATAAAGCGGTAGAAACCCTGTCAGTGCTGTATATAATAACTATTAATCATTATTATTCAAAATGGACCAGGAGACCCTCTTCAAGCTTTATGTTTCAGTGTTTAGAACACCATACAAAGCACTGCCAAAGAACTGGTCTTAAAATAACATCAGTGTTAACCATGTGAGTTAGGGAAGTTCTTTGAATCAGCCACTAGCATCCAAGGTCCTGCAGGTCAGAGCTTCCCAGTTTTGTTCCAAAGAGGAGAAAACCAGCCATGACAGAAGCAAACTATCTGCTCATTACACAGCCACAGTATTGCAGAACTGTTGAGGTTGGAACGTATCTCGTGTAACCATCTCGTCCAACCACCTTGCTCAGGCAGGGTCAGCTAGAGAAGGTTGCCCAGGACTGTGTCCAGTCGGGTTTTGAATATCTCTATGGATGGAGATTCTACAATCTCTCTGGGAAATCTGTTCCAGTGTTTGACCACCCTCACAGTGTTACCAACTGTGGACACAAAATGAAGGACAAAGAAAGCTTATAGTTATACTATATCTTGTAATCAGGAGCCTGTTGTTCAAGACTGAATTATTTAAATTGTAACGTGGCTTAGACATAGAATCAACATCCATGCTACCTAGAGACACCCAAGAGACACACAGCTTTGGACCCCTGCCCAGCACAGTGAAGAGGGTTGGAGTGTCTGCCTATAAAATTGTCTTTATCCTCGAGAGCCAAAACTGAAGCACTGGGATTCTTGGTGTCTGGGCTTGTCATTCACGGTAGTGGTGAAAAGGTGTCTAATAGCACTTGACTTCAGCCTCTTCCTTTGTCAGGGCTTGGGAGGTAGCGCTGAGGATGCAGATGTCCAGCTTCTACCGTGCCAAGGCTACAAGGTGTAGTGACAAGCCACTAGGCAATTGCAGCAGAGCAAATGCTATGACTTTTTGCAACCTCTGGAAAGTATTGTTCCCCAGATGATTTGATCTTATTTGCTCAACTTGACTTCTGTAGTCAAAAAGAAATATTCTGAACTGGAAGTTTATACATTTTAAATTATTACATGATTCACTTCAGGTCTTGTTCAAGCTATATATTGAGTTCAAAATCAACATATATGTGTCTTTTTCTTTTGAAGACCTGATATATAGCTTCCAGCCTTTCACTAGATCATTATTTTTATGGAGCATAAAATTTCCGTCTTCCCGTTTAAACTTATTTTTTATGTTTGAAAGTCTGTTGTCAGCCATTTACTTGTTTGTAAAGCCTGAAGTTCCCATGAATAGTAAGTTATGTGAGGAAAGCTCATTTTAAAATCTTGTGATTAGTCATTTTGATTATGCAAAGAGTCAGAGTAAAGAATGTCAGAGATGATGAAAAATTAAAAGCACCGAGAGGCCTGTTTTGGTTTGGTAGAGGAGCTTTATTTCCTGCGTTTAGCCTCAGAGCCTCTGAGAGTAGCCCAGGCCACAAACATCACTTGCCATCGTCCTTCTGCAGCTCCTAGCAGGGCAGCTACTGCTCAGGAATCTGCTGTGTGAGACCCATCTTGGTCTCTGGAAATCCTGATCAGCTTTTGAAAGGGAGTATCTAACAGCTGCTTTTCGACTCTTCGTGTGCATTTCCATATACTAGAATTGCGATATAGCGCACCATTTGCTAGAGAGGCCTATTTCTAGCATTTGCAAATATTGTAAAAAGTTGATGTGTGTATGCCTTTATGTGTACATATGCATACAAATGAAAAAGAGCCTGATTATTATGAAGTCGGTCTTTCCCTTAAGGACAGGAACCTTATTTTAATGACATTTTACCTTGCAAAATAAAGAAGGGAATCTGGTCCATGATGCTTAACAATAGATTTTAAGCAATGATGTAGGCGTAGCGCTGATGTGCCAGGAGAGAGGCATTAGTGACTCTGTACTAGTGACAGTGACCAGGGACTGCCCTGTGCATCCTGTTCCTGCAGCAATTCCTCCCGCAGCGCTGGGGCTTGGTAATTCGCCTGGTCTGTCTTCCCTCATTACGCAGCTTGTGTGTTCTGGAATGTTTTTCCAAATTAACTTTAGCAGATGTGTAGACTTCACTTTTCCATAAACATATAGCAGATACGAAATAAACCACATGTATCAGTGTGGTCTGAGGCAGTTTCAGGAGGAGCCATTTGTGTGGAAGCTTGGCAGCTGCTGTGAGGTTTGTGTCTGAGTGTTTTCAAAAAGCAGCAGTGAGATAGCACCTCAAGACATGCATTTCCAATAGGAAAAATACAATGGCCGACTAAGGAGGCTTGGAATCAGTCACTGCATGAAAAATAACAATTAAAAATAAAAAAGTGCAAAACCCCAGCATTGTAATATACAGAAAAGAGTGAGAAGAAAGTGGCAGCTAAATTCTCCTTGAGCAGCAGCCTTTCCAAAGTCACCACGGCACTTACACAAACAAAGAGGATCTTTTAGGAATACATACATAGCTTAATCGTTTTCACAATTGTTAAAACCACTTTCCAGTATTCTTAAATGGGGGGGGGGGAAGGCATTATAGAAAAAGCAAACAGTCTTCTCTTTCAACTCACTCTGCAATCAAATCTTGTAAAGCCTTCAAGCTGGTGGCAATGCTCACTGAGTGTCTTTCACAATGTGAGGCGTTGGTTTTTCTTGGAAGTACCAGAATGTTTAACCTGCTTTTCTTTTGTTATTTTATTCTGTTATCATTTTATATTTATACTGTACAGTCCTAACTGCCTTCACTGGGCTGGGTTTTTTTAGTCCCATACATGAAGAGCTTGCAGCCTTGAAGTTTTTACAATGTACCTGCTTGACTTTATTTTACCATGTTTTGCATTTAGTATAATTTATCTACAGAGAAGGAGCTGCTTTAAATATCTGTTATTTGTAACAGATGACTGCTATGATCGCCATGACTAGAACTACTTTAAAAGTTTCAGGTGGTTTTAGACCTTTCAAATTTGTCTACCTGACTATAATTAAATTTAACTTTTAACAGCGGCAACATATTGATGTGTGTGACTGTGTGAAAAAGAATACATAGGAACACTATACGTATGAGTCTTTGTCTTTTTAGTCTAAGGATAAATGCCACTGCTGTGCTATTTATTAAATGCACTCCTCTAAGGAATAACAGACTGTTCATCTTCTCAACCAAAGTATGACCAGTGTTTTTTCTTGTTTTCTTTAGAAACAGTCAAATGAATCAGGCCAGCAAGTTTAATTTTTTTTTAATTTTTTTTCCCCCAGTTAGAAAGCATAGATCCATAGATCCAAGGGCAAGTGTAGGGTGCTGCACCTGGGGAGGAATAATCCTATGCACCAGTATAGGTTGGGGGTGACCTGCTGGAGAGCAGCTCTGTGGAAAAAGACCTGGGAGTCCTGGTGGACAACAGGATGACCATGAGCCAGCAATGGGACCTTGTGGCCAAGAAGGCCAACGACATCCTGGGGTGCATCAAGAAGAGTGTGACCAGCAGGTGGAGGGAGGTCATCCTCCCCCTCTATTCTGCCCTGGTGAGGCCTCATCTCCTACAGGAGTACTGTGTTCAATTCTGGGCTCCCCAGTTCAAGAAGGACAGGGAAATCCTGGAGAGGGTACAGCAAAGGGCTACAAAGATAATGAGGGGCCTGGAGCATCTCTCCTAGGAGGAAAGGCTGAGGGACTTGGGTCTCTTTAGTCTGGAGAAGAGAAGACTGAGGGGGGATCTGATTAACGCCTATAAATACTTAAAGGGTGGGTGTCAGGAGGATGGGGCCAGTCTTTTTTCAGTGGTGCCCAGTGAGAGGACAAGAGGGAACGGGCACAAACTTGAACATAAGAAGTTCCATCTAAACATGGAGAGAAACTTCTTTACTTTGAGGGTGGCAGAGCCCTGGAACAGGCTGCCCAGAGAGGTGGTGGAGTTTCCGTCCCCGGAGACGTTCAAAACCCGCCTGGACACGTTCCTGTGCAACCTGCTCTGGGTGGACCTTCTCTGGCAGGGGGTTGGACTGGATGATCTCCAGAGGTCCCTTCCAACCCCATATCATTCTGTGACTGTGATTTTATGGTTGTTGATACACCTTTTAATATCCTCACATTCTCTGTGATTCTTAACTGTGGGCAAGAGAGCATGCTGTAATTTTCTTCCTGCAGTTATAATCAAAAAAATATGTCAGTGTCTACACTTTTTTGCTACTGAAAAGGAAAATGTAAAATACTGGATATGTTAAGGAAGAGAGCTTCTTTTTGTTAAGACAATAAAAAAAGAAGACTAAAGAAACATCCTGCCTGGTACCTGTGTAGAGTTTAATATCTCGTCTGAGTAAAAATATTTTGAAATAACACTGCTACGTGTTGATTTCCTACAAAGTATGTCCAAAAGTATGTGTGTGGGTTTTTTAAGGTGAACCGTATACTTGGCCTTGTCCTCAACTGCTTGCAAAAAATGTAATTGAAATGAAGTCAAAGGAGAGAGCTCATCTTAAACCAATTGACCAGTTAATCCTTGTTTACTCATAATCTGAGAGGTTATTAAACTTAAGCATTAAATCCAAATATTCTTACCTGCTATGGATGTCAAAATTATTTTTTAGAGATTAAATATTACTGAGAATTCTCAGTTTTGGCTCTCAAGAGATGTGACTCATGCTTATGTGTGTAACTGGACTAAAATGATAGGTGATGGATTCTGTAAACCACCACTAATTCTACATTCGCTGGTATCGATAAAACTGTCTCTCCAGGAGGGCAGCTTGCAGACATACAGCTGAGTCTAACAGGCATCTTTTGTCTTAAGAACATGGGTCTTGCTTAATCTATACATTTTGTGAGCTGCACAGAAGTCCATTCTATAAACTAGAAAGAACAGTGTGTGAGGTGGAGGTGTACTGTCCTGTGTAGTGAGCATATTCGACATAGAGTAATTTTTCTCAGTCATTTTCCAGACCACCTCCCCTTAGAAGTAGTCCCTAGAGTCTAGGTGTTCATAGCCCATGACTCAAGAAATCCTCTTAATTTTTTTCTGTTAAGTGAATTTCTTGAATATTAACTTTATATTAAATATTAATTTTAAATTGTCGGGTGCTGCAGATGTGCAGAATCCTTCCATTATTACTACTAAATGTGTTTCTTTTTGCTGATTAGTTTGGCTTTTTTGGCCTTTCATAAGTAGAAAGATTTTTTTTTTAAAAAAAAACCACATAAATGTAATCTGAGTGATTGTCTGTTAAATATTATCTTGGGATCCAGATGTCAAAAATCAGTACAGCTCCACCGTTGGACATGATTTTCTTCTTAGTTATGTTTTGTTTTTAAAAGAGAAAAAAAAAGTTTCCTGGACCAGCTTCTCATCAGACTTGTGAGTGACGTCTCACTGAACAGCCAGTTCCAAATATGTTTTTAGTATACCTGCCATTGCCCCAAAGACCGCCCATAAACTTTCTATAATAACTTTGGGGGGGTCTACATGAATGCCCTTAGGGACGTGTCGTTTCCGCTGCTCTTGGGCCTTCTATTTGCCTTCTAAGTAGCAGAGCGTTCTATATATATTAAAAGTTATATTTTCACTGTTTGCAGAGAAATACAAGTAAATTCAGTCACTGGATATAACGTCTGTATTAAACATGTACTTCAAAATAATACTGTTGTATTCCAGTAAATATAGGGTGATGGTACTGCTGATCGAGACAGATTTATATATTAGAGAGCTGTGTATCTTAAAAGTAATTTGGATGTGGACTGAGTTTGTTGCTCATGCAAACTGTTCAGAGTATGCTACAAATCAGTTGCATATGCATCTAATGGCCGCTTTCAGGTTCCGAGCATCCCGAAATAATGAAAAACTAGCTGAAATCCTTACAGACAGCATTTCCAACTAGAAGAAAGGGACATGCTCGAGGATACGATGCTTAAATTCTGAAACTATGCCAGTTTTCCCAGTAAGAATATCCTATTCAGTAATTCCCATCACCGAACTATGCTCCATTGAACGTTTGCATTTATTAACACTTTTCACTCCACGAAGTACTATTGTTCTGTTCTTTTTACAAGTGCCAGTCCAAAGAATAATCTTTATGACTGATTGATAGCTCTTGATCCCATATTAGAGATGTTAATGACAAAATTAATTTTAGAAAAATGTGTCTTTTAAAATGACTGGGCGTATTTTTGGCTTCTAGGAGGCCCCTGGACACCTCTGATTTGAAGATTAATTTATTCAGAGGCCCATATTAATTGACGAGCAGGCTGAAATTTCACATGCATTGTCTCAATTCATTAGAAGTCTAGGCAATTGTCTGTCCTCTCTCTCTCTCCCCTCAATAATGATTTCCTGATAGCGCTACTTTTGTTTCTAGACATGCAGAAATTCATCATGAGTGAAAAGTTTCTGGTTCTGAGCACCACCCTTAATTTGAAGAACAATTTTAGAAGAAAACTATCACTTTTAAAACTAACTTCTCCTGCTAATTTGACTAGAAAAAAAAAATAAGGCCCTGCAAATAGCAAACCCCTCCAAATGGGAGAGTAATTACCTTAAATTAAGCCTTATTTTTGGTTATAAAAAAAACCCCAAAACAACAACCCCTCAATTCTAAAAGCATGTTGTGCAGACTGGAAGCATTAGAGTTAAATACTGTCCATTTTATAGTGAAAGGGAAGGAAATAGACAGGAGGAAGGAAGGAAGGAAGAAGAGATCAGAGAATCTGACAGATATAAATAGTCTCAGAGGAGCCACTATGTCCCAAGACCTCTACTAAGGGAAGTTTTTACACCAAAGAATCTGGTAGCCTGAATGAAGAATGATATCACTTACTTATTTAGCCAGAGCTGAGATGTTTTCTTAAGACATTGAAATAACCTCATGCCACAAGCATTAAATTGTTGGTGAAGTGATAAAGATGTCTGTTTAATTTAGGGGCTTGATAACCACAAAATAAATACACTTTTATTCCTTGGTTTGCGAGTATATTTAAATTGCCTGGAAAGCCATGAACAAGAAAGCTTGAGTCTGAAGGTTAATGCCACAAACAGCCTGATGTGGGAGTCTTCAGTATGGAGATGCATCACTTTGGCCTTGTAACTCAGTCAAGGAGTTGGGGCTGCTTCCCTTTGAGGTGAAAATGATGGCATTACTCTTATGGACAGCAAGCACAGACCAACATTTCAACATCCTGGGTGCTGTACAAATTCATAAGAAAGGAACAATTTCAACCTAAAGTGCTAGTGCCGAAGTGTCATGACAGCCCTGCCTAGATCAGCAAGAATCTGAGTAGCCAGTATGTGGCAAAAAGGGATTCACATCACACACTGCCTCACCTGGGTGACTAAAATGGCTGTTCCAGGTACGAGCATGAACCAGTCAGCCCCTGACAGCAGCAGGGAGAAGCAGGGTTGGGATGATTACAAGCTTAGATTCTAAAATGTTCAAAATGACACCAAGCTGTGTGGTGCCATCAACATGCTGGAGGGAAGGGATACCGTCCAGAGGGACCCGGACAGGCTGTAGAGGTGGGCCCATGCGAACCTTAAGATCTTCAGCAAGGCCAAGTGCAAGGTTCTTTCACCCAGGTTGGGGCAATCCCAATCATGGGTACAGGCTGGGCAATGACTGGATTGCAAGCAGCCTTGCAGAGAAGGACTTGGGGATATTAGTGGATGAAAAACTGAGTATGAGCCAACAAAGTGCACTCACAGCCCAGAAAGCCAATCGTATCCTGGACTGTATCAAAGAAAGCACGGCCAGCAGCTTGAGGGAGGTGATTCTGCCTCTCTACTCTGCTCTGGCAAGCCCCCTGTGCAGTGCTGCCTCCTGCTCTGGGGCCTCAGCACAGGAGGGACAGGGACCTGTTGGAGCGGGGCCAGACGAGGCCACGGAGACGCTGGGAGGGCTGGAGCCCCTCTGCTGGGAGGACAGGCTGAGAGAGCTGGGGGTGTTCAGCCTGGAGAAGAGAAGACCTTGGAGCCCCTTCCAGTCCCTCAAGGGGCTCCAGGAAAGCTGGGGAGGGACTCTTGATGAGGGAGGGGAGCCATAGGATGAGGGGGAACGATCTTAAACTGAAAGAGGGGAGAGTTAGATTAGACATTGGGAAGAAATTCTTTACTCTGAGGGTGGTGAGAACAGGCTGTCCAGAGAAGTTGTGGGTGCTCCTCCCCCTGGAGGTGTTCAAGTTAACCATGCATTGTGATGCAGTAGAGGTGAGATAATGTTTTGAAGATTGTCTTTATGTTCCTTATACTTTTATTTCAGAATTAGCAGGGCTTGTGCTGATGACTTTTACCTCTACTCAGGTTTTACTGATTAGTTTTATTATCTTCTTTTCACAGTAATAACTTGTCCTCGTAAAAGAGCAGTGAGAGCTTTTAGGGTTGAAGGAAATAGATAGTTCATGATACAGTGTCAGGAATGGTTAACGGAGACAGAAGAATCAGCATTACTTCCTTCCTGTTGGGCTTCAGGCACAATACGTTTATTTTACTCTAGTGAGAATAAAATTCATTGTGGCATCAAAAAATACAGAAAAGTACCATTTTCCTAATTTAATGGAAAGACAACAAGGCATCGTGAGCCTTGTCCATGAAACACTGCATCTTGATGTTACAACTCTTCAACATTCAGTGTAAAAAGTGGTCCCACGATTCTGGGAGCAGGAGAGAAACATTCATCCCTTTGTATATAACTGCAAAAAAATTTTGTGCAGAATTGTCCATTGATGGCTTTAAGACTGAAAGGGGAGCAGTTGCACTGTTTTGTATAACTGAATAACATCAGCTGTGTTTGTTGCAAGTTCTGCAACTTGTACTGGCTTTATTTAAAACTGTGAGTTATTTTTAAAGTGGACTTGCATTACTTGCCTATTAAGGGCAGTTTCAGTTTATTCAAATTTCAGGTTACAGCTCCACAGTATGTTCGATGCAAACTCAAGCTACATATAAATATGTTCTCTGTTAATTTAGGACTTTTGAGCCTGTTTACTATAGAAAAAGTTGTTCTGTGAGCCCATATACTGCACTAATTTGAGTGAAACTAGCTAATTATAAGTTGATGTCATATGGCTAAAAAAATACATGTTTATTCCTTCCGTATTTCATGATGCTGACTTTCTCAACCACATTTGCAGAACACACACATAACGTATTTTCTGGGCCTAGGGCCTCACTGGATAAAGTTACGTTCTTTATTGTGCAGTTTGTAATTATGAAGTTGAACTTCATGCAAAATCCTTGAGACCTTGTGGATACTAGCAGGCTGTTTGTGCTGCCCGTAAGTTATCTTTAACTGAATAATAGCAGAATTATATTTTTGCCTGAAAAAGAAATAAAGTAGGCACACTGACTGTTGTAAGTCAGTGAGTATATTGCAGGGAATGTGCCATGGTTCGTTGTCTATCCAAGTTGGAAACAAAAATGCAGGACAAATGAATGTTCTAAGCTGATTTGGAGAAATCATGGATCCTGTCTGAAAAAAGCAACTTGCTTGTTTTTCTGTGGACTACCCATTATAACAGTTGTTCAGTTGCTGACAGCTGTCTCCAGCCAAGTGAAGGCAAATTCAGTGACCTGTTACTACTTATAGTTCAGTAGCACGTAAATTACATACCATTGTGCTATTTTATTGCAAAAATTACAATGAAGAAATTCACTCCTCCCTCAAGAGTTTACAGTCCTGAAGAAAAACTATTTAACGCTTGTGTAAAAGCAGTGCACAGCAGGTCTCTGCCCATTACAAAGCCCCAACGTACTTGTTACTCTGAAAGAGCCTGTCCCATGTGTGCTTTGTGTCCCATAATGTTTCGCTCATGTAAGGACAATCTAGAAAGCCGCTCTGTTTTCTGTTATTTCCTCTGTATACAGTATCAAGCTTTTTTCTTTGGAAAGAACTCAAAAGTGTATTGAGCTGATGTGACAGACAAACTGAAATTTCCTGCAGACACTCATTTTCAAACCCACAGTTAGAGATGGCATCTCCTCTGTACAGTGCGTCCCTTGAGTCATAAATAACGCTTTCGGCAAACAATGACATAGTTTATCAGACCACTAAGCCACTCTCTATGTATCTGTCTTGTTCTAGAGCCCTACTAACAGCTGTAAGTAATATGCACTAATGTGAGGCTAAAATCATGTACGCCTTAATAAGAGACTAAAAAAAAAAAAA
>KZ506140.1:9271-81221 GCA_002844005.1 Limosa lapponica baueri | reverse complement strand
TGGGAGGGCTGGAGCCCCTCTGCTGGGAGGACAGGCTGAGAGAGCTGGGGGGGTTCAGCCTGGAGAAGAGAAGGCTCCGGGGAGACCTTGGAGCCCCTTCCAGTCCCTCAAGGGGCTCCAGGAAAGCTGGGGAGGGACTCTTGATGAGGGAGGGGAGCCATAGGATGAGGGGGAACGATCTTAAACTGAAAGAGGGGAGAGTTAGATTAGACATTGGGAAGAAATTCTTTACTCTGAGGGTGGTGAGAACAGGCTGTCCAGAGAAGTTGTGGGTGCTCCTCCCCCTGGAGGTGTTCAAGTTAACCATGCATTGTGATGCGGTAGAGGTGAGATAATGTTTTGAAGATTGTCTTTATGTTCCTTATACTTTTATTTCAGAATTAGCAGGGCTTGTGCTGATGAGTTTTACCTCTACTCAGGTTTTACTGATTAGTTTTATTATCTTCTTTTCACAGTAATAACTTGTCCTCGTAAAAGAGCAGTGAGAGCTTTTAGGGTTGAAGGAAATAGATAGTTCATGATACAGTGTCAGGAATGGTTAACGGAGACAGAAGAATCAGCATTACTTCCTTCCTGTTGGGCTTCAGGCACAATACGTTTATTTTACTCTAGTGAGAATAAAATTCATTGTGGCATCAAAAAATACAGAAAAGTACCATTTTCCTAATTTAATGGAAAGACAACAAGGCATCGTGAGCCTTGTCCATGAAACACTGCATCTTGATGTTACAACTCTTCAACATTCAGTGTAAAAAGTGGTCCCACGATTCTGGGAGCAGGAGAGAAACATTCATCCCTTTGTATATAACTGCAAAAAAATTTTGTGCAGAATTGTCCATTGATGGCTTTAAGACTGAAAGGGGAGCAGTTGCACTGTTTTGTATAACTGAATAACATCAGCTGTGTTTGTTGCAAGTTCTGCAACTTGTACTGGCTTTATTTAAAACTGTGAGTTATTTTTAAAGTGGACTTGCATTACTTGCCTATTAAGGGCAGTTTCAGTTTATTCAAATTTCAGGTTACAGCTCCACAGTATGTTCGATGCAAACTCAAGCTACATATAAATATGTTCTCTGTTAATTTAGGACTTTTGAGCCTGTTTACTATAGAAAAAGTTGTTCTGTGAGCCCATATACTGCACTAATTTGAGTGAAACTAGCTAATTATAAGTTGATGTCATATGGCTAAAAAAATACATGTTTATTCCTTCCGTATTTCATGATGCTGACTTTCTCAACCACATTTGCAGAACACACACATAACGTATTTTCTGGGCCTAGGGCCTCACTGGATAAAGTTACGTTCTTTATTGTGCAGTTTGTAATTATGAAGTTGAACTTCATGCAAAATCCTTGAGACCTTGTGGATACTAGCAGGCTGTTTGTGCTGCCCGTAAGTTATCTTTAACTGAATAATAGCAGAATTATATTTTTGCCTGAAAAAGAAATAAAGTAGGCACACTGACTGTTGTAAGTCAGTGAGTATATTGCAGGGAATGTGCCATGGTTCGTTGTCTATCCAAGTTGGAAACAAAAATGCAGGACAAATGAATGTTCTAAGCTGATTTGGAGAAATCATGGATCCTGTCTGAAAAAAGCAACTTGCTTGTTTTTCTGTGGACTACCCATTATAACAGTTGTTCAGTTGCTGACAGCTGTCTCCAGCCAAGTGAAGGCAAATTCAGTGACCTGTTACTACTTATAGTTCAGTAGCACGTAAATTACATACCATTGTGCTATTTTATTGCAAAAATTACAATGAAGAAATTCACTCCTCCCTCAAGAGTTTACAGTCCTGAAGAAAAACTATTTAACGCTTGTGTAAAAGCAGTGCACAGCAGGTCTCTGCCCATTACAAAGCCCCAACGTACTTGTTACTCTGAAAGAGCCTGTCCCATGTGTGCTTTGTGTCCCATAATGTTTCGCTCATGTAAGGACAATCTAGAAAGCCGCTCTGTTTTCTGTTATTTCCTCTGTATACAGTATCAAGCTTTTTTCTTTGGAAAGAACTCAAAAGTGTATTGAGCTGATGTGACAGACAAACTGAAATTTCCTGCAGACACTCATTTTCAAACCCACAGTTAGAGATGGCATCTCCTCTGTACAGTGCGTCCCTTGAGTCATAAATAACGCTTTCGGCAAACAATGACATAGTTTATCAGACCACTAAGCCACTCTCTATGTATCTGTCTTGTTCTAGAGCCCTACTAACAGCTGTAAGTAATATGCACTAATGTGAGGCTAAAATCATGTACGCCTTAATAAGAGACTAAAAAAAAAAAAAGCGCAAGAGAAAATAAATAAGCAAACCCAAGTGATCTGTTAGAAAAGAACCCACATGTGGGGGCAGAATGTAGCAGTCTGCCTCTGTGGAACATCCCACATTTTGATTTTTCCAGCTGTTTGCAGACCACCACTATTTCCAGTTCTTCTCCTGATAACATAAGTTGCAGAAGAGGTGGCTGGAGCGAACAGTTTCAGGAGTAAGATTACAGAAGACTAAGCATATCTGCAGACTGCTCATATAATCCACTTTTATGCTGTGATAAGAAACCAGTGAGAAGCAATTGTAAACGGGATGGGTGTTGAGAAGAAATATAGTAGTGTAAGTGCCTCAGGACTCCCTGTCCATTGGTGTTCTTGTAAAAGCTTTTATAACGTGCAAAGAAACAATCATTACATTGTGAGAAAACTGCAAGATTCTGAATGGCAGCTTAACAGCAGGAAACGTTTGCACTTTTGGTAGAAGAGGACTGTGTGGAAGGATTGGGGTGTTTTTTGGCAGAGGATGCCTTTAAAGGTGAAACATTTGGGAGAAAGATCTTACTGGTTCACCTGCATCAGGCCCCGTACTTGTGAACTGCCTGAAATCCAGCACGAAGTCTGAGATAAAGTGGAGTCTCTTTTTTGCTGGCTTATCACAGTCAACATTTTGAAAACAATATTCCAGTAACTTCAGATGCCAGTGAGACTATGGAATAGCTTTTCTGAGGAACTGAACTACTTTTCTTACTTAAGAAGCCCTTGTAGGTGTTCATGCTGATTTCCAAAAATTAAGCTCCAGGTGCTGAATTCATAAAGTCAAAGATAAGTCTGGAAAATGTTGTCACAAGTATGACAACTGTTTGTATTAGGTTTTTGTGTGCTGTATCAAGTAATAGTAGTGAAAGAACACATCATCTTCTGACTCTCTTGAAAAAGCTGTTCATCTTTACAGCTCTGTTGAAAGCTTTGCACGCTACGTGCAGTCCAAGCTCAGTTTTCCCTGACTTGATTGGGAAATGTCTTTGTTTCTTAAAGAACATGACCTTACAAATGAAAATGGACATAGGTGTACAATAACAAATTGTAAAAAAGTTTAACTCTTGCTTGGGAGCACTTGCAAGAGGATTCCACACGTTTTACAATGAGAGAAATCTGAAACAATCAGATTTCAATGAAGAAATCTTGATCAAGAGTTCACAGATCTCGTTTTCTTTGGTGGCTTTATTAGGTTGCGAACATATGAATCAGAAAATATCACTGGGAGTAGGAGGGAAACTGAAATCAGCCGAGTTTTTCTTCCCCAGGGGAAACAGAATATTGAAACAGTTTTGAGCTCCACATGTGCCCAGGAAGACTTTTTCCATGAGAAAGGTCGTGCATTGGAGCAAGAAGTTCCAGGGTGGTGTTTCTTTAGAGATGTGTGGGTTATTGATTAAGAGTTAAGGACCCTGACACTCTCTGTCACAGGAATTTGAGTCAATACCCTGACTTTTCTGTAATTCACTGGCTTTGCAGAAATTCAGCTTTATACTATACCTGAAAATTAATGAGTCTTCCTATAATTAATCATTGTTTCTACTTTATTAAGAATGTATTTAAAAATAACAGACTAATATTTTTAAAGCAGTATTACTTGTCATTCTCTACAAGGAAAAACACGGCATAAATAATTTCTGAGAAAAAAATAAATACGTTATTCACTCTCTGAAACAATACCTTTTCTCTGTAGGTTCTGGTCCCACATAAAATAATTGCAAAATCTATCAACATTGCAAACTTCCATAGTTTATATTATTTCAGCATAAAATCTACATAGAAAATAAGAACAGTGAGGAACCGCTTCATCCCAAACTGCGTTCATCTGATACTAGGCTTAGCACTTCTACAGGATATATACAGCATGTGGCGATTCACTTTCTAATAATATTCTTTAATGTAAAAACACAAACATTAGTCTGAATGTTGAGAAGCTAAGTAAAGGGAAGCTGCTGTCAACCTAAAGACTTACCAAAGCTGCACATACCAAAGACTTTTCTAGAAGAATTCATGACACTAAAATTAGCAGAGGCTCGCTTTTAATGCAGAACCAGCACCTCACTCCCAGAACTTGTCTTGCACAGTCTTAGCACTACAAAGTGTATGGCAGAAAATCCAAACTCTACAGAATAGAAAATGTAAATTTAGACATCTAAGCTGATGCTAAAGTCAATTGTGTTCTAGAAAATAAGGAATAATCAGTGTCTTTTATGTTAAATTATGCACATCGTTAGCTGTTTACAAGACAAACATCAGTGAGGTTATCTGGTTTGAGAGGAGCATCCATTTCATAAATCTGCTCCACTTAGAATTTGTTTAATTGTCCCTAAAACATATGTGGTTTTAGTTGTCAAATCTCAGTTTTGAATCTGTTGATCCTACAGGCTTTTAATTAAAAGCATGAAATAGTTTTGTCACACTTTTTGAGAAGATGAGTGTCATATTTTATTTTGATTTTTTGTGCTTTAGAGGAAAGAACTGGGGCATGAGGACATCTGACAGGATGTTAATTTCCCAACAATTTGACTTCAGTCACCATATCTGTTGAAATCCTGCTATCAAACTTACTACAACTCATTCAGAGTGTGGTAACTCTCCTGGTGCTTCCCTTATCGCATGCTTGTCCTGCATTGTGGCACTTATAAAACTAGGAAAGAGATCTCAGTGTTTTTTTTTCACATAGAGTAGAATGACTTCTAACAAAGTGTGATTTTCACCGTAACAGCTTCACTTTCCTCTGCCTTCCTACTGGTACAAGCTACATGACCTCACAGGAATCTCCAAGGTATACCTCTCCTCTCAGACTGAATTTAGGTGTTGCTACCTCCAGCTTGATTTATCTCATTCTCTTATCAGACCATAACTGCTATAATCTGGTAGAGTTTTGACTATGTGAGCCTTTGACCCAGCTTAGCAGAAGGAATTGGAACCTACTGCAGTCAGAACGTCATGCTGTGGCCTGTGAGTGCCATCTGATGTTTTGTAAAATATCCAGAGCTGCTAGGCTGTATCACTCAGAGACACCTTCTAATAAGCATTTTCTAACTCATGCTGGTTAGATTTGCTGCTCCTGGCTCTGGAGAGACGAGGCTTCTTGTTCTTCTGAGGCCTAGCAGTCTCCTTTCCGAAGTCCTTCAGCTCTGACTGGTTGTGGTAGCGAGTGTAGCGCTTGCATTTGCAGGACGTGACAGCTCGGAATTTGTAAGTCCGAGTCTCTTCCTCAGGACAAGCCATCTGGATGCGCTGTGTGCGAGTGTGAGCAGGAATGCAGCGATAATCCATGGCGTTCTGACGCCACCACTTCCCCCTACCAATGGAGTTGGGAAGGAGGTGTGATGGGACACACTGGCCAGAGCAGACCAGTTCCTTGACAGGCTTGATGCTGCGGCAAAGCCCCTCTGTGACATAGCGGGTGGTTCGCATTTCTCTGCAGCTAAAGTCAGAAGCATCTGCAAACAAGAAACACATTAATTACTGGCTATTTTCTTCCCTGTACTTGTAAAAGCACTTTTTTGTTTCTGTAGCAGATATCTAGCTCTGAGCTAGATACAAGCTGGACATCCTGAGTGGCAGATTTTGAGAAGAGTGTCTCCAAAGACTAACTCACGCAGCTTCTGAATATTTGGCTACTCTAGTTATGAGACCCTTCAATGACAATGTACAAATTGATTAATAAAATCCTTCTCTTGCCACTAGGTAAATGCCATGTCAGGGCTGTGCAGGTGGGCAGTGGAGCTTCTGAAGTGTAACCCCAGCAGCAGCGGTTACTTCATGGGAAATTTTGATGGGATTCTCCTGGCTTCATTTGCCTTGGGCAAAACCTTCCCCCATTGCTCTAGTTTAGCTCTATTGACTTCAGAGGTTGACTCCAGATTTAAATTCTTTTGCAACAAAGAGAGTGTTCCTTAAGTGATTTTTAACTAGCCTAATGTGCTCCAGGTTAGGGAAATCAGCAGGTAACGACAGTGCTAAGGAATTCCAACTCTTCAGGCATTAGGTTTTCCAATCTTACTGCTCTCAGTGATAATCCCACGTCCCACATAATTTCCTTCAGCTAGAGGCATCTTGTGGCTGATCAGGAATCTTACAGTGGTTTTTCTTCCCCCCTTTTCCTCAATGGATAGCTATAGGCAAATGAAACACTTGGAAATACAGTCATAAGTACAGTTTTAACTCAGGAATGCTACTTGTTGTGGAAATCCTCAAAGGTCAGCTTACAAATAGAAGGCTGTGTCTGGTAGGCCCATTCTCCTTGCTGTGCACAAGGTGGTTCTCTCCTCAGTACATCAAAAGAAAATTCTGACCCTGAGTCATTAGTGATAGAACAATATTTGTACAGGCATTTTAATTTTTGTTTTTCCTGTGAAGTAAAGAAACTTGATTTTTAGTGCTCACCTTTATATTTATGAAAGTACAGCTAGCAAGATTTCATTTTTTAAAAGTTTTAAGGACTGCATTAATGAAATGAAACAATCCTTGTCATAATGGTGTGAAAAAAATGATGACAACTGAACTCCACGTGCACTTAGTCTAATCCTCCCAAGTTTCCTAAGCATTTAAGAAAACTATGTTTGTCTGTGTAAAAAATAACGCTTTGAATCAAGTGTATTATACCACTATAGCATATAGGCAGATACAATTAAATATACAGGCATTTGCCTCAGCTATATAGGTTTATTTTCTGTGCATGTATGTCCTGTCCTGTATTTGTACGGGTTCCACATACTGCAAAATTATTCATGGTCTGGTGCAATGTCAGGTGTCCCACGAAGGTCTGGCCACTTTGGATCATCATTTTGATTCCTTGTATTAGAGATTTTAAAATAACTATGCAAGACCATTGCATATCTTGAATAACTGTCCAGTCTCCTTCACTCTCTTAAGTAAATGTCCTTTCCTCTTAAAAAAAATACACACACACGAGTAGGACAGAATCCCCCCAGCTGATGTCAGAGTAGTAAGAGGATAAAAATTGGAAGTTTTCAGATGTAGTAACAAAACCAACCTGCCTTGACCTGGTGGTTGGTAGGGCTGCCTGTGAGAAGCAGAGTGCTGCCCCTTTTAGGGATTTATAAAGTCACGCTCTCAAAAACATTACTTCTCTTTTTTTTTTTATTTTAAAATATTGTTAATGCTATGGTTTTAAACATCTTAACTGGCAGCTGCAGCAGAAAAACACAATTCCTGTCCAGTAGTCCCCAGAAAAAGAAGGCTAATTCAGATCTGCAATGCATAATAGGGGAAACTAGGTTTGACTTGTTGCTATGTGCATTTGGTAGCCACATGTGTCAATCTGGACGACTGAGTTCACCCTATTTGCCAGTAGAACACTTCTTTAAAACTGCCTTTCTCTGTTTAGTTCTAACTCCCCCCATCTTCCATCTCTCCTCACAAAGCTTGCATTTTGCATCATTGCTAATGTTAGACATTTGGCCAAATGCAGTGCCAGTATGAAGGATGTCAGTGCTGTTAAAGTAGCCAAACTGATTCCACGATTGCACACCTCTGCAAAATAGAGTCCCCTCCAATTATTTTGGGCATAAATTCCCCTTTGGAGTGCTTTAACACCTTTCATAACGCCTTTTTTGGCTGCTGGAATCTGGCTGAAAAATCTGGCTGTTGGCAAAGGACAGCGAGCAGCACTCTTCTCTCATCTAGCTGAATGCTACTTCTATGTGCCATTTTTGCTGTATGACCTTAGATCCTTTCTGAATATTAAGAATTTATATTATTATCTCCACTGCCAACCCATTGCCCCATCGTGACATCAAAGAGAGAAGCGTGACTTGTGATACTTCCTCACAGCGCTTGCAAACATAAAACACAGAGAAATTTAAGCAGTATCTTCTACAGGTTTTATGTATTGGAGTTGTGTTTGCAGAGAGCAGCTGGGCAGGATAGGAGCGCATACTATAGTAGCCAAGGATTGTTCAATAGATAGACCACATTTTTCATCAGTAAACTCGAGTATATCTCTTCTATTACACTGATACTTCCTCAGCAGTAGATGTAACTCCCTATCACTTACAGCATTAGGTCCGCACTTAAAGGTTTTAATAAATAAACATATATGAAAACAAGTATTCTTTTACAAATTGTCTGTTAGGGTCCAGAACAGTAATAATGATGGTATTTTTCTTACCATTATGGTCTGGAGCTTGTTGTATGTGTCTTCCTCCATGCTTTGCCTGGTTCATTGTGTTGTTGTTGCTGAAAGTCTGCTCCATCGGAGTTTCTGTATTTTCAGTGATCTCAGGAATTATTTCTGTAGCATCATTTTTAAACATTTGCCACCCTTCCACAGATCGAAATGCAATTTGTATTAAGACACAGGCAGAGCACACAGCCCAAGAGATCTGCATGGTGGCAGCTCACAGATTAGCTTTTCAGCACCCTGACAGTCTCAGATCCCAGGCAAAGGCACATTATTCCCCTTTTTTAAATCCTTTTTAGAACCAAGCCAGCCAATGACTATACAAAGTGGGAAGGGCCAGACAACAACTCATTCATCTCAGCTTTTGTCACTGAAATAAAATGGGTGTGTGGGGGTGGTTTAGTGAAAATATTCTACAACTTCTGTGTAAAAACTTGTCATATGTGCTTCATTTTTGTGCCTGACAACAATGGTGATTGACAAGACTAGGGTGAATTGCAACCTGACAAGTCTTTCTGCAGTTTTTTCTAACAATGGTATAATTAAAACCTGCTTCTGTCTCCATATTTGAATCTTTGACTATTGTCTTTTCCAAAGGTTTTTCAGGCTTCTTATTTTTACTGTTGTTCTTGCTTTTCGCCTCCACCCCCGGTATAAAGTAAGCAAATCTAGAAACTGTAGCTCAGTAGTTATGCTTTACAGTCTCTGCAGGCAAATGATTGGGGGGAGGTAGCTTTTTTTTCTCCTTTACAAAACAAGGAGCTCTACATTTTGTTTCACAAATGTACTGAAAGAAACAGGAAAGAGCTTCTTTTCAAAATGACAAGTTGTTTTGTTTATTTTTCTTTAAAAACTAGGCTACTAGGAATATGCTAGTTAGAGTAAACAGCCAGGATGTTGTACATCATGCTTTTGATGTGCTCTTTCTCTCATTTTTATCACTAAAAAAAAAAAAAAAGAAAAGGAAAGCATTTGTATTTGCTTTAAATTCATTGCATAGTACTACTTCTGCTGACATTCTGCACAAGTGTTGAATATAGGACAATTGCTTATTTTGAACACAAGAACACGATCAGACTGACTTCCACTCACGATGCAACCAATAAAAAGGGAGAATTGATGACCTTATGTCTAGGGAATGTGTGCCTGGGATGTATTCATGTGTCATGTTTTAAAATCTAATCTATGGTATTCTTCTTCCTTGCAAAAATAAGATGATAGTGGTGATAGTTGCATCATTTCTTTGTCTCAAGACCAGAAACACTTTCAAGTTACTTGCAAATGATGCCAGGCTAAATACATTAATTGAAAAGCATCTCAGCTTCTAGTAAGGTTAAATACTACATTGAGCTCATTGTAGCTACTGAAAGCAAAATATTTCCTTAAAGCAGTAGAGGGACACCCGTATATGTTACTGCAATGCTTGTCGCATGTATCTTCATGAAAATACTTCATGGAAAAGAGATTAAAGAGTGATTTACTATCTGACTTTTCCCTACTACTCTTAAGACTCATTACCTAAGGTTTGCACTCCATTCTGACAATTCCCCTGGCCCGCCACAGAAAACAGGTGTCACCAAATTTAAAGTGGGTGTATTCTCCCTTGGTGTGACCTTGATGATAAATAATAGACTTAAACAACAGCAATGACCTGAGGATGTTTCACCTCTTCAGCCTTACACATACATACGCAGAGACACACACAGCAGATGCCCTAGCGGTACTGAATTTGACGAGCTTTAGCCTTCCTGCTCTGTACAAAATCCTTTCCTAAAATAATAGTATCTGAAATATATTGTGACTTGCTTTGTCTCCTACCCTTTCTCTCTGCTCAAAATTGTATCGAGATTAGTGTTCTTAGAAGAGCCCTCCTTTCTAAATATTCCAAAGAATCTCTAAAAGCAATCGTGCATTGTGCCACATAGAACTGTGCGCCTTTACTGTCTGTTCCCCTTCCTCCTTTCCTCCAGCCCACATCTTATCCATCCTCCCATCTCAGAAATTACTCTGTTTTTATGGAGGGATACAGCGTACTATTTTCTTTTTACAAGTTTTTTTTCCCCTCCACAGCCAGTCAGGATATCATTCTTTAATACAGACTCTTGTCACATAATTTCCCTCGGATGAGCTGATTCCTTTTTCCCTATAATCATCATCAGCAGCAGCACCGATTATGTTTCATTAATAACTGCCTCCTTTACTCAAAGCATTTAACAATGGTCTCACAAATACAGGAAACCCTAACACTCAGCCATTGCACATGTTTTTCCAAGCATGATTTTTCTCGCTTATGAGTAAGTCTATTTTTGGCTTAGAGCTACAGGTGAGATCTATTCAACAGCAAGGGATACACAGCTTTGCAGGGGCATCACATGATTGCCCACCAAATAAAATGAGTTCTGAAGAAAAGACAGACACAGCTTGGAAAGCTGATTTCAAGTTCTGCTTTCAGGCCTTATAATACAGCTATTTTTTCTTTTCTTTGGAAATACTGATGTGATCTTCTGATGGCCCCCAAAGGAATAAAATGGTGTGGGGTTTTGTTTTGGTTTGTTGTTGAGTTTTTTTTTTTGTTGTTGTTTGTTTGTTTGTTTTTACGGTTTGTTGGTTCGTTTTTGTTTGGTTTGGTTTGGTTTTAAAATTGAACAAGTCAGGAAGGATGACCAGGAACTAAACAAAGATTTTTAACCTGCTATTATTTTTGTCAGATAGGAATACCACCTTGTAGCGGTAATCACCAATAGTGACCTTGTTCCAAGTGAGATCACAACTTGTGGCACAATGGAGTACAGCTGAAAAGCTGAACAGAAGAGCAAAAGAAAATTTTGTACTGGTAATCACTGAACCATTGCTACCTATTCACTGCCCTATTTAAATGTCTTCAGAATTGTATGTATCTATTAAAGTTCAGTTTCTGTTCATTTCTTTTCATGTAATTCTTTTTCTGCATAGAGATTATTTCCAAAAGCATCAGTCAGTGGAGGCCTATTGTGGAGAACCACATTTACAGTAATCAGTTGGCACATAAAACATAATATCTTCTTGATGTAGCTTCTCTAAGTACTGAGCCAATCCCCTCTATTAACTGTCACTGGGAGAAATAATAACAAAAAATCTATGAAAGTAAAAATCAAAAGCTATATTTAGCTTCTGGCTTAAAACTTTTTGTCCACAAGCTAGGACGGCAGCCTAATAGAGGCAAGAAAAGAATCCCGTAGACATCCAGATTCCTTAACTACAAAACTATTCTTCCACGACCTGTAGCTGCTTGCCTGCACACAGTACTTTCTGCAACAAAGCAGACATGGTCTGGGCTGCAGCTCCCTGCAAACAATTGATTTTTGCACTGTTAATGAAGCACGGGAAAAAAAGAAAGGACATATCAAGGGTGCTTTCAGAATGAACCCTCCCCCACCCGGATGGAACCGAGTTTGGATCCCTTCTATTCAGCACTGGGATCCTCCTTTCTGAGCCATGCTACCAAGGGCACAAGGAGCCCATTGGCATCACATACTTAGCCTGGATAGGTTGCTGCTGCTTTCAGGACTCGGACATCTGTGCCAATGTGCTTGCGTTCCAACACCATACTACGAAGGCATGTGCTTATAAACCAGTTTCTGAAATCAGTTCTGTTGCTTTTAACTTCTGGTGCTCCCTGTGCTCCCCCTCTGCCCACACCGGGGTTCTGTCAGGCATCCGGGCACTAAGATACACACGTGGAACTTAAGCTTATCTGTGGACAACGGCTCGTAATTTGCACACTGCCCAGGAATTCAGTTTCTGACATGTTCAAGAAGAACGTGTTTGCTTCTCAATGTCCTTTTTCTAAGATGCTGCTAAGCCAAACCTTGCCCAAGCAACTTTTAAGTGTCTCACAATAATTTTGCTCAGTCACATACTACTGTGCGAGTATCAGTCTGGATGCTGCGTTGTGATCTCCTCCAAGTAGCCAAGAGTAAATGGAATCTTAGTATTCTCCCACCAGAGACCAGCAAATGCACTGATAAATCAAAAGGCTTGCCTTTTTCAGTGATAAGACAAGACATTAGATTCACTGAGTAACAGCATTGCTCAGGGATGCAACAGTGACTATCTAGTGAAGAATAACAAGCCTACAGCTCCATCTGGTGAGCCAGCTAACCAGCGACCCTGACACACTGCAATTAAACACACTTAATTGAATTACCCAATGTGCATTTCCAGGATTTCTTTTCAGAATAGAAGAATTGAATAGGACACCAGTTCTCACAAACAAATCCTTAGAAGATGCCTCTCAGGCCTGTTCTATTTTCAGTTGTACTCATTGGCAAAGCCCAGAAAGTAATTTTTCTTCTAAGAAACGTCTGTGCTATACTAAGTGAGATGCCATTAGATAATCCCTCTGTGCCAAAACCAGTAAACTAGCAGAACTAATTTAAAAAAAGTTCTAGCATCAGAAGTTTAACTAGTTCTGGATAACAGAAGACAGCTCAATGAAAATACTTAAATTACAAAAACAAACATTGCAAATATCCTTTCTGCTGTTCTCCTTTGCTCAACAGGAGGAAGATATATTTGACACAAGTTTGTTTTTCAACTCAGAGATCGTGTAGCATTCTTACACACAGTGCTTTTCATCTTCAAAGTCTTTATGAAAATTAATTAATTATCACATCACCAAGAGAAGTAAGCCAGGCATATTCATGTTGTAGGACAAAAACATGTCCAAAACGAACACTGGCTCAATGTCCAAAAATGGAATTACAATACAACATATTGTGGCTGCTAGTCCTGCATTCAGATACTCTTAAGTTTGAAATAACTTCATGAAATGTTCACTTTTCAGCAGTGACATACTGCAACCTTCTCTCATGAAGTATTTTCTGGCAGTACCTATGGCTCAGAGTAGCATGGTAGATACAACACTTGTCAGCATTGTAGTCTCAGCTGTGTAGTCTCTGCACTCAGAAAATGTTATTTTTGCTTTGAATTTTAATTTTTAGTTACAAACTTCTGTGCTTATGCAATAGTTGAGAAAAATCAAGTTCAGCATGAGCAGAAGGTGAATTTAGTTTTACATATATCATCATTTTATCTGGACTTTCTTCTTTGTTCTTTGCAATAAAACGCTAATAGCTTCTCGCTTCCACTCTTCCCCCCTCTCCAACTTCACTTACTCTTACGTACGAAAACCCCAAGCTATTGCTTTTTCTTTCATTGTGCTGATCTTTCATGTGCTGGATTTGACATGGTAGATATCTTTGTTCTGTGATAGATGCATGTTTTACAGAGAATCCACCCCTCCTCCAGAGTGCTATCTACACAAAAAGTATTGCACTGCTATTCAGGATAAACATAGTAATATAAATCCAGATCACACTACGTAGTGTTGCTATTTGCAACAAAGAGTTGTTTAAAAAAACACCTTCCCCAGTGAGCATGCTTGTAGAGAACATCCCACAGCAAAGGGCAGTTGTGCGGTAATTTCAGAAGAATAAAAAGGTGTATTGCTTCCAATGCTTTCTCGGTTTCACATTAAGTGGAAAGGAAGCTCTCATTCCTGTTTTTATACAATCTTTCCTTCTGCAATCAGAAAGAGAAATTTAGAAGTATACAGCATATCATTATGGATTAGAGGCATGTAAGTTCTCGGCCAGCTAAAATACGCAGAGGAATTTGCAACGTAAATGTACTTAACATCAAGATAAAAGAGGAAGGGTATGATCCATTAATGGAGCAGTGGTCTGACATTCTAACTATTTTTAGCCTACTCTAAAAGCAGAGCTAGAAATGGTTTCATTACTGAGTCACCTATCAGTTACTTAGAATATACTGTCTTAGAGCTTAATGTTTAAAAACAATTTGTAGCAGTCTTATTTATTCCTCTCCACCCTCATATGACAAAATGTTAAATCAGTTTTGTTATACGGAGATAAATGGGCCAGAGTACCACTGAAGTTACTACTAGAAGTGAGCGGTGTCCTATGAATTAAAAGAATGTCTTGAATCTAAGAACATATTCCTGTATGTCGTAATTTGTCAGCATTTCTTGATACTGACAAATACAAAAACATAAGGTAAACAGACTCAATTTTAATAAACCACCCTGGTTTTAATCTGACAGCTATGATGAGATTAGATGAGATAGGAAAAAAAAATCTATACCCATAGTAAAAATTTTAAAAGGGTGATTTATAAATAAGACTGCAGTATGAAAAAGCCACTATAGTAGAAAAGATAAAGCCAGTATTCCTATTCCCCACGCTACATAGCATGAAATTAGTAACTAGGAATTTTGAAGAAGCAATTCATTTAATACTGATATAATGGGAGAAGGGAAACAGGCATGTAATTAGCCAATGAAATTGACTACTGCTCATTATTACTGAACTATCCTGACTCAAAGCAAGCACTAAAAACTGACTGACTATAGGGAGATAAAAGAAAACACTATGTAGAGTGTTCCCCAACTGTCCCTTTAAAGAAAGACCATGAAAGAGAAAAGGCTACTTGATTTGACAGCTCCTATCCTGCAAGGAAACAGAAATAAGCCTGGTTTTCAACCAGAATCATCACCTCTGGAGTTTAATTTCAAGATATTTATCTAGCGATACAGAACTCCCCACCACCACTCTTAACCCCCCCAAACCACACAAACAAATGGAAGTAAAACAAAGTATGTTCTTTGTGATTTTTGATTAGTGAACTGAATATACATAGCTAGATCTGGGTTTACATGTGTTACTAATACAACAGTATTTCTCTTTAAAATAGCGTTTTCAATCTAGAACTACATTAAAGCACACATAAAAAGGGAACATACGCATCTCACGGTCCGTTTAACCAACGTTCCCAGTTTGCAGTGGGAGATCATTTGCATTAATACAGTGCTAGAACTCACAGGTACACATTTACACACCAAGTCAGGCATACTGTAAACAAAGCTCCCTCTCCCAACATGGCAGTGACTCATTTAATCTATGTCAAACAGAATCAAGACATCATTTATTTTAATAGAAAGGAAATGTTTCCTGTACTATATGGTATGTAACAATGCTCATTTCTATTTAATAATACCATGCAAGCAATCCAAGAAGTTAAGAGTCTACTTTTGCAAACTGCTTTGTAAGCACACCTGTGCTTCCCTACTGGAAGTAATTTGCGTATGTGCTCATTCCGTTCTTCGTTAATAAATAGCGATAGTAAAGAAAGGAGAGAGACACTGTAGTTCAATACAAGCCTTGGTAGCCATTTTATTCTGATACTTAGGATTTTATCATACATCCAGTACAAGCATTCCTAACACAGACATTATTTCTTCCTTGCTCAGGTTTTTGCCTCAACATTTGCTCGACGTTTTTTTTCTAGTTCGATTTCAAAACAAAATTTTCTAGTTCTAATTTCAAAACAAAAATAAAAGAGCATTTAATATCATACTATTTCATGTCAATCACAACAGCAAGAGGTACAAGTATTCTTGGAAATACAGTGTGTATCAAGATTGGGCTCTGAATGGCTTTACTACCACACACTGTGTATTGCATAAATCCACACTAAACACAACACTGCATACCCTTAATTTTACAAGTGAGTGCATCTGTGCATTTGTGTATTTGCTTCTCCATTCCTTGAAACTCTTACACTCAAACTTTAGGCACCTGTGTGCATCAAAAAGAAGCTTTAGAAAATACAGTACCTCAGTTAAGAGCAAGTGAAGAGATGTGCTGGGGCTCACAGAAAATGGTGCTCTGGTGGGATACCAGACAAGGCTTAAATAAATCACATTCGATGTCAATGCGAACCACATCTGCTACAGAGTCTGCCTGTGGCTCTGAAATACATGTGTAGACAGCTGTCATCACTGGAGTTACCCCTCTAAAAACACCTCTTTATTGCAGCAGCTCTGAACAGTGATACAATTTTGTGCCATCTTGAAAGGCAGACCCAGTGTTCAGGAAAGATGCTTTCACTAGACAAGAGCAGGAATTCTGTCTCACTCACATTATGCGATTTAGCTTGGTGGTTGGGGTGTGGGAATCTAAAGCATCTAGGATGTCCTCTGATGGTTTGAGAAACTTCAAAAAATACTACAGTGCTCTGCTCTAGGGCTTCAGTTTGCCTTCCTTCACTAATTGCTCATTGAGCTGGCAAAGCTGCCTTAGAAAGCCATCATTGGGGCCAATCTCTCGCTTCTGCCGGACAGTGCTCAATGCAGACTTGACATCCATATTTTGGCGAAGCATGAGGTAGGCGATGACCAGCGTAGGAGAACGGCTGTAGCCCTCACGGCAATGCACAAACACTTGTCCTGCAGGGAAGATAGGTCATAATTTGGGTTATACTGGAATATATGTTTGAAAAGCAGTATGAAATAGGTAGGATATAAAGCGTAATAATATTAGTCCTTCAGCAGCTTGAGAAATATAAATTCTGAATGCCACAGAAGACATGCTGAACTTGGAAGAAAGGTGCTATCACTCTGTTAATAGCTACACAGTCTGTCAATAATAAAACAGGCCACTGCCCCCTTTGAGAAATCCAATTAGATTTTATTGCTTCTCAGCTGCTTCCTCTTTGACCTGCTTTTCCAGACACAAAAATTTTCCTCTTCCCAAATGCAGTGGACTACTCTCTAGAGTATTTTTTCTGTAAGACAAGAGAACAGATGAACCATACACACGCATTTTCATCATAACCACAACTTGCTTTGAACTACAGCAACAGGAAGCAGCTCAAGGCAAATCTCTATCAGTGGCACGTTAAACAGCTAAACCAATTCCTTCTCAACATTTCTTAAGAGCCTGCGGCCATAAATTAGCAAGATTTAGAGATTCTTGATCATATCATGGAAGAGAATTGACTCCCCCTCTGCAAACAATCCAAAGCAAAAGGGTTTCTAGCCTTGCTCTGTGAAAGGCAGTGACTTAAGGGCTTCCTTCCAGACCTTTAGTATACCAAACCTGCCTTCCAGAACTTCATGAAACTACGATAAAATGAAATCAAAGGAAAATTACTACTGCATCCCTCTTCGCTTTACTGTCTTTACGCTTCAATGTCAGACAAAACTATCAAATTTCAGTAGTGAGTTAATCTTAAAACTGGCTCCAGCATCACCCTGCTATGAAGTTCCTCTTTGTTTACAACAGTAAGGAAACAGTGGCAGGTGTGGTAGACAATTACTAAGACCGAAAGAATCATCAAATAGAATGGCTACTGTAAATTTAGATTGACCCTGCAACTGTTCACATCAAACTGCGGAGGGACAGTCATGGCACAGCTGGCACTGTTAAACTCTTCTTTCCTACTGCAACCCGTTTCAGTGAGTCACAACACTAAGTGGAAGAGTTGCATTTCAATTTTTAGAATTTGTCATACTCCACCAAACTGGAGGTAAAATTTCTTTCCATCCATCAAAGCAGATCACAGCTCTAGTATCCCTTTTGCCCATTTCAGAGAAAGAACTTCTGAAATTGTGGGAGTTATTCTTCCTCCTCTTTCATGTTCAGTCATGAAGCAAGAAAGAAATTAAACGTGTAGAAATAACTGGTATGCTGAAATAGTCCAACAACAACCACCACCGTCTGGCCCACTGCACTATGTCCTAGGATTTCTGCTCTGAGGAAACACACTGTAGGGAAATGAAGCAATCAACAACATTGCAAATGTTCAGTAATGCAGTACTTCTATCACTTCTACCCTTAATTTATAATTTCTAGCGTCCTAAAACAACTTTGAGATCCTGAACTTATTTTTTTTATTTTTTCATGTGACTTACCATTTCTAAGGAAAAATAAGAACACATCTTCACAGAAAGGCACTATTACAGGATGCAGCAGCCGTTTCACTTTTCAAAGTCACCCCTACAGTGACAGACTTCCATTTGCCATATATCAGAGACCTACATGTATAGACAGAGGATTAAGATGTTCTACTGTGTATTCTGGTGTCTTTGATCCAGAGCCTCGATCTGAGTTCCTGATTTGTTTGCTCAGCTAATAATCTGAGCCATTTTAAAAAGTAAAAAAAGTAAAAAAGATATGCTAAGAAACATATGCTGCGCAGAGAAAACATAGTAGAAAAGTATTTCAGTTTGCCTTACCATCCTTCTGGGAAAGTGCTTTCTCAATAAAATCAGCTGCCTCCTCAAAATAGCGACTGAGGTTAAATTCTTGCGTATCATTAGCTTTAATGCCGTGGTATCTGATGCCTGTGCCTTCATAGAACTCTGCATTAGTGTTCACATGCATGAATGACTTCCCCTCTGCTGCGTTCAGAACATGGGTTATCCCCAGACGCTGCAGCCTCGTAATGTTCTTGGCTATGAACCTGTATGGTAAGTGTCAAGAAAACAATTAGAACTTGGTGAATCATCTCAGTATTTATGATGTCCCCAGAAGGCACTGATAATGAAAACCTTTTTCTGTTAATAGATGCTAAATATACTGTGCCCAGAAGTGAATTAGCTACAGATTATAAATTCACAGAACGCAATGTATAGTAAGAGGAGATAACCATTAAATAATATGAGAAGACCATTGACTCCTTTTTATCATAAAACCACTACTTTTCATTCCGAGTCTGATTATTTCCATATGTCAGTGCCAATATTTGCCTCACTTTCCTGGGAAGAAATAAAACACCACGTTTTATCATACCATGTGGTCTCCTAGTAAAATCTGAGCCCACTGGTCAACATCAGCAGAATGTGACAGAAGGCTTTAGTTGAAAGATAACTCAGTTCCTGCACACTTTGTGAAGAGGTAGCCTAAACAGACAGAAATGTCTTTATTGTTTTTAAAGGCAGCTTTCAGTATATGTCTTACTGGAAACAAAAACTTTCTAGAAAATATCGCTGTGGCTCGAGTCATAAATTGCAAGTACAAGGAGTCTTAATATTAAGCTTAACTCCAGATAAGCATTTGTGCAGTATCTTTTTGGACAAGTTTCTAAGAGATGGCAATGCACCTGGGGGTTTGCTGGACACTTAGTTATTCTAAAGCAGTTAAAATCAATACCCAAATTAGTTGGTTCATATCTATATGAATCTCTGAGCACATTCACTCACAATTTTCATGAAATTCAAGGCTATGTGAACATATAGAGTGTTCCTTTTCTCCTAATGACTGTTCACCCCTTAAACTCTAGTGTAAGCAGATGAATCCTTACGCATGAGTGAAGCTTCTACATTTTCTGCTGTCTGTGCCAAACAACTATGGCAATGAGCCAAATATTTGTAAAGACTTCATTACCCAAACAAATGTTGACAGATTTTCCATCTGGCAGGACATCATCTGTGCCAGGGGACAAGTGTCAGTGCCTGAGGAATTCCGCTTGCAACACAAAAGTAAATCCTACAGTGCAAGGCCAAAACAAAAAGCGTTAATTCAGCTGTGAGTTCCTATGCTTAGTGGGGCGAGCATACGGTTTAAGTTAAAGTATCAGTATATATCTGATAGTGGTCAGGATCAATCGGAACTCACATCCTGGTTGCTCTCAATAAAAACCCTACCCTCCAGTGTGTTGACTGCTCCCCCCATTTTGCTGCACAAATCACCTTGCAGGCTATGACTTCATTTCTTCCAGGTGACTGGCTAAAAATATGAAGGTGGCTGTCAGACATCAGATTGGCCACTGAGATAATAATTTCATAATAGAGTCCTATCTCTGGATGTGCATGTCCCGCATGTCCTGTCAACTGGCAGTGACAAACATCATTTGTTTTGGCTTAGGAGAATGTTAATGAAAACCTATGGGTTTGATGTTTAAGAGTTACAAGCTTCAAATCAGGACAGGGATCCAGTATGCTACACATGAATCAAAAAGTTCCAAATTTCACAGAGATAAAGTGTACAAAGATGGACAAAAAGGGGACAAAGAATCAGCAGGATATGATAGGACTGGGACACATAACTGAAATCATAATCTTGGCACAAAGAATAAACATCCTAGAACTGAAAAAAGAAATGCTATTGGTGAACCCTGAACACTTTTCCCCACTTAAGGGCTTTTATTGTAACTATACCTGCAACGCTCTGGCTCCCACCATGTGCATGAATAGTTATTTAGGATGAGTTTTTTTAGGACTTAAGAGTGCAGAAACATTCATTTGACCAATCACAGATGGGGTGGTGACTCCTATTAAAGTCTTGCTTCCTTTAGGTTATTTTGCACAACTGAAATCTGGTATCATATTGCTACTTTGCTTGTTCTTCACGTTCCAGCTAATTCCACTCATCTGACATAGAGCTGTTACACTGGCGTTTTGTCTGGGCTTCCACACACAGTACTGTCCATATCGCTCACGGATCGTGCCTCTCCCCCTTCAGTGTGGAGGGCACAACTTGTTAGCAGGGAGGAAAAAAACCCCAGTGCTGACACAACTGAGCAGGTGCGTTTCGCTGTTAAGCAACTTAACGAGTTTTAACCTTGTATCAGCTCTATTTTAGCTTATATTTGGGACTTCAGTAGGGTACTGAACATTTTAGCAGATGCCGTTTATGCGCCTCGTCGTTAGCCCCAGGCTGCTCCGGCCTGCCCGCCGCAGGCCTGCCCCAGGCTCGGCCCGCCCCGGCAGATCCCGCTGCCCGACTTCCTCCGGCACAGACTCCCGTCCCCGCGGCTTCCGATGAGCGCCCCGCGCCTCGCAGCCCCGCACGGCCCCGCCTCCCTCGGCCTCTGCCCCGAGTGCCCGCCGCGGGCTGACGGGGGCGGCCGCCCTGCGCGGGGCACTCACGCGTTCCCCAGGTGGATGCGCGGCACCACCTCGTTGCTGTGCGCGCTGGGCAGGCTGTAGCAGCCGCTGCCATTAGCCAGAAGGTCGTTCAGCTCCTCCACCGAGATCTGGTAATCGGACATGGCCGGGCCCCAGCCAGCCAAAGGCCCCTTGGCGCAGCCGCCCGGGCCCGGCGCTCCTGCCCCGCCCCGCCTGGCAACGGCCACCGCCCGATGGGCGGAGTCGCGATGGCCTGCTCTGTCGGCCGCGCTCGGCGGGGTCAACTCCGGTTCAGTCGGGGCTTCGCTGAGCCCTTCGCTGGTGGGGAGCGCCCGGCACGGCGGCCTCCCTGGGCCGCTGCAGCGCGGGGCATGGACGCTGCGGGCCTCACCCTGAAGCTGCTCCTGGTGGGAGACAGCGCCGTGGGGAAGTCCAGGTGCGCGCCGGGCGGGAGGGCGGGCGGGCCGGGCGGGCGCTCTCCGCGCCGCGCTGAGCTCTCGGCTCCTTTCCCCACAGCCTCCTGCTGAGGTTCACTGACGGCGCGTTCGAGCCGTGCCTGAAGCCCACTGTCGGTGAGTCGAGGGCCCGCCCGCCCCCGAGCGGGGACGGTGCAGCCGGTTTCTGTCGGGCGCCGTTGGTGCGGGCCAGGGGCCGGGGGGGCCTGCGAGGGCGGGCGTTCGCCAGTTCCTTCTGACAAGCCTTCCCTTCTTATTGTGCCTTAGGTGTTGATTTTAAAGTGAAGAAAATGGTGGTAGATGGCCATGCAGTACAGCTTGCAATATGGGTAGGTTTTGTTCTCCACAGATGTGAAAACTAATAGCTGCTTTTTGTGGCTTTTTCGTCTCTTCCTTCTTCCCCCCCCTCCTTTGCTAAAGGCTTCTGCATGTTGATACTGTGCTCTTACGATGGCATACGCACATAGGATGAGTGTCTGTCATGATTGTGCGACAGTAGTTACAGACCAGGTTCTTTGAAAACACCGATAAATACTTCATTGCTCTAGGTTTGGGACTTTTTCAATTCTGGCAGAGATTTTGACAGCTCTTTCCTGCACTTACACAACTGGGTTTCTCAAACGCTGTGTGAAGTGTTAGACCTGTGAAGATGAGGCCTCGCAAGAAAGGCCGGCACTTCCAGGACAGACAGCACTTAAGTATACTGCAGAAACGTGATGAATTGAGTGATTTCCTGTAGGGGCTGTGCAGTGATTCTGTGTGTATACTGGAGCAGAAACAGTCCAGATGCTTTATTTTGGTTAAAATCATGGGGGGAGGCAGAATATACTTGGTCCTGAGCTATTTAAAGGTTAGTTCAGATTTGAGACTGGTAGACTTGAGCATTTGTCCTGAACTTCCTGATGCTGTATTTTCAGCACCTGCAAACTGGGAAATCAGTGTGATTGGGATTATTTCTAATATTAAAGCACCACATTTGTTCTCCTAAATGGAATGAAAGGACCCTAGAAGGAAGAGATTTTATGTGTATGGTCATAGGTAATTGACAAAATAACACACCATTACAAAGTAAGTCACTGGGGCTATTGGAAAGAGAGCACAAATGTGCCTTGGGCTGGTAATAACAAAAGTAATATAAATGTCAAAATCTGAATTACTTTCTTATCTTTGGAGAGAGGCGGGAGAGAGCATCTGTTGCCCGCTTCACTGGTCAGTTTGGCCCAAACATTTTCATTCAGACTATGTGTACAGGATGCAGAGCAAGAGTGATGAAGTCACACGTATGTATTGGCTGTATTTTGAACACGCTGCACACAAAGCAGAAGGTTTGCTGAGAGTAACCAAGACAGCTTTGCCCTAATAATCACACAAGGGTGTGTCTCCTTGCTGTGAAATGAAAAGCAAGGCCAGAACTTGCACAAGTTGCGCAGCTGGAAAAAGCACTTTTGCAGCAGTCTGTAATAGCATCAGGAGAAACTGCTAATTAGGGGGAAAAAACAGTGCAATTGTGCAATGTTAAATACAAACTTTAATGCATGTACGGTACACCAAGGTCAAAAAGAGGCTTCTGATCTAGTGTCCATGTGCTCATGGGTGCTGAAGAGTACAGTACTCTTAGTAACTATGACCAGAAATAAGTAAATACATCTCCAATTTTAGTTTTAACAAAGAAAAAATAAATTAAAACGTAGCAGTTAGTCAGTTTATTGTAATCTGTATGTAAACTTAAATAAATTTTTCTGGTAAAAATCATATTTGTGTAATTCTTTTGCTTCCTTACTGTTTGTTCTGAGGGTTTTTGAATTTCATGTTGCATTTAGGAGCTATTTCAAAGATTTGTGAGAATAGAATAAGTGTGACATACTACAGTAATATTTGAATGAAACTACTGCAAATTTCTTATCTGCTTAGTCTTAGCAAACTTGAAGTAACTGGATTCTCCTTTCCTGTAGCGTCTCTTACTGGAAAGCCAGTTATTCCTCACCTTGTTCAGTTCAGCTGATGAAGTGTAGCTGCTTGGCTTGCCGCAATAGCCTTTTATGTATTTCTCTTGAGTCCCATTGACTTTCTTCTTGTCTCACTGATGTTACAGGTGTCTGTGCTTATCACTTGAACCTTCAATTAAGTCCTCTCCGTGCTTTTGTGCCCCTCCTTACCCACTTTCTGTTGCTGCTGCTAATGGTTTCTGACTCCTTCCCTCATTCTGTTGTCTTATAGTTTCACATATCCTTACTGGTCAGGAAAAATTTGTTTATCTAGTGTACTAAAATACTGATTTTGTTCTAAATATATTTGATTTTGTGTATGTTTGTTTTGGGTGGGCTTTTGTTTGTTTGTTTTTTTTTCTCCTCTGTAGGACACAGCAGGACAGGAGCGCTTTAGAACACTGACTCCCAGTTATTACCGAGGAGCTCAAGGGGTTGTTTTAGGTAGGACGTATATGCAAGAAAAACATGATTATGAAAAGCGTGGTCTTTATTACTACCTACATGCATATGTTTTTACAAAGGGAGGTTGGTTGAGAGAATCAGAGGAACAATTACGGTTTTTGCAACATTACTGCATCATTAGCTCAGACACTGACTATGCAAATCCACTGGGCAGGAAATAATGCTTCTTTAAAATACTTTAAATGAAAAATACAGAGATGTTACATTGCAAGATGTTGAGTGGATAAATTATTAGCTTTGTAGCAGTTACTTTTGTGAGTTTCTGGTAATAAGACAGACTAGGTTTTGTGTTGGTGTGTCGTGTCGTGTCCCCTCCCCCCCCCTTTTTTTTCCCCAGAACCTATTGATGTGATTACTGTAAGATGTGAGGTTTGTAGCACAAGTAGTGTACTACACTACTGTAGTAGTAGTAGATGGTTAGTCCCTTCCTGCATGACAACACCAATTAGAAAAAGAAGGGATTCTTATTCTCGGGGATTGTGAAGGCTGAACACCTTGCTGGACAAAATAATATTTCTGAGTGTGATGTAGCTTTTTAAACCTTAGTGATTAAGTGAATGCAGTTATGAAGTTATCAGTGATCAAAAGTCACTTCTTACTCAGAATCCGTGTTTTTAGCAGCAGTGCATGCATGTAGTTACACGTTAAATGAAGTGATAAAATACCTATTTTAAAATATTCTGTGTGGCCCAATTCAGAACTAGTAACAAGTATAATATTTCAACTGATCTGATTTCCAGTCACAGATCTATTGCAAAGATGCTCCATTCTGTAACTCTGGGTGACTCTGGGTGAGCACAGACAGTGTGTTCAGCTCTGAGTAGAAGGTATGGTAGATGCATCTTTCTGTAATTCCCTAATGCTGCTTTTTGTTCAGGGCAGTAGTTCGCTAGTAGGGACTAAGTTCTGCCATAATGAAGTAAACATTGTTCAGGACTCTGCAGCTGTTAAGCTCCTTTTCCTCTGTTACCAGTGTATGATGTTACAAGAAAAGACACTTTCGCAGGACTAGAGAGCTGGCTGAATGAGCTGGAAATGTATACCACCAAAAGCAACACTGTGAAGATGTTAGTTGGCAATAAAACTGATAAGGTCAGTTTAGAAATGCATCCTTTTACACTGTTCGACAGACTACTCAGTCATGATAGAGTATAAATGTGAGATAAGTGCTGAAACTAACACATCGGTTGTGCAAGGAGGTGATACGCTGTGTAACTGAGGAACCTGGATTGAGTGGACTCCACTTGCTGCCTCATTTTGACACGGATCTTATTAAAGAATTTAATGGAAACTCTCCTGGAGAGATGCAATTGATAAGATAGTGAGAGGTTCTGCCTAAAAACTGCTGTATACCGTTAAAGTTAAATGCAGTGCAACAGCACAACCACTGCTTGCTTTTTGACCAGACTGTGTTCCCCAGGTGGTGGGAAAGGAGAATTCAGCTCTTCAGATTGCTATAGAGTATGCATCTGTGTGGGTGTGGGGTGCACTGGTTGTTGTATGTTTCTGAGGTGTTTTAATAGATCTTGGAGGCCTGTTGCATAATGAGATGTCTCGCTTTTGCTTTACTACAAGAGGTTTCCAGCATGGCTATCCTGAACTAGGCTTTCTTCTGCCCCTTTCCAAATCTGTTGATTTTTCAGATCCTTTTCAGATATGCCTTTTCAGCTATTTGACTACTGAAACCTCCTTTCTGGCATATAACTTACTCCTAGCTGATTCAGAAGATAGAAATGCATTCATTTCCTGCTGACTTGATGTCACTGCTCTTCAATTTGACCACCTAACAGTAAGCTGTCTGTAGAGTGGGAAAGTTTGTTGGCTGCTGCATGGTTTTATAGACCTTTTTCTTTTCAACAAAACCACTTCTGCAGTGGTGCTTTTCCAGGGGCATCCAAAAAGTGGCAGGTGTAGTTTATTTCAGTCATGTTCTTCATTCGTCTCTGCAGCCTGATCGTGAAGTAGAGAGAAAGGAGGGACTCCAGTTTGCTAGGAAACGCTCACTGCTTTTTATAGGTATGTAACTGTGCCAAAAACTTGAGTATTCGTGTGTTTATTTTGGTATTGCTAAGTGTGAATGAAGTGTACAATTGTATGTCACGTTGATAGGTGTATTCACATTTTTTTTTTAGAACCTAATTAATATGGGTTCCTTTTGCCACATTAGTTCATATGCGTGGATGTAGGTTTTGACTTTTTTCAGAGATGCTCTGCATTGACTGCAACTGGAGGTAATTTTTCTCTTTAAGAGATTTACTCCATATACTGCGTAGGCATGAATTTTATATTCTTTTGAAACTAGCAGGATTTTTTTAATTCAGAGCCCAGAAGACTGGAATTTTTCTCCTGATTGATGTCAGCAAGCACCTTGAGTAATCTCTTCTGTTTCCAAGTTCCTGTTGCAGCAACATAAAAGACACTGTTCTTAGACCACCAACAAAATGTACAATGTGAAAATACAAAGATGGGGAACAAACTGTGTTTAAGAAAAAAAATACGTTCCTTTTAGGTGAAGCTTCTTGAAAAGATTTCTGAAAGGAACTGGAACAAATGCATAGGGAAAACATGTAATTCCCTCTGCGTTCTTTGTTTTCCAGCTTAGTTATTGAATAATTGTCTTTTAGATTTACTGTCACAACCTGAGAACAAAATCTGTTTCTCCATTATGGAGAGAATGGGGAGCTGTGAAATTTTTTTAGGTGGAAATGCATGCTTCATTTAGGTGGCATGCTTCAGACTTGAATGCATTTCTGTTTATCATAGTCAACTTAAGTGTGCCTTTAAGGGAGGTTCACTCATTTAAAAAAAAATTGTATCTTTTCTCTGGTCCCAAAAGAACTTCTTACAAAGTGGAATACTGCAAAGAAGATAAAATACTTTCCCCCCCTCCTTTCTTCCCCCTCACCAGAGACCAGTGCCAAGACACAAGATGGAGTGCAACATGCCTTTGAGGAACTAGTCATAAAGATCCTGCAGACACCAGGTCTTTGGGATAAAAGTGCACCAAAGCGGGGAGTCCAGCTAATGGAATCTTCAGCACAGCAGGATAAAAGCTTATGCGGTGCATACTGTCCACTTTCTTAAATCTACAGGTGGCTGTTCTGTCTGAATGGAGTAGATGACTACTTTTTTTATTTTTTGTTAAAAAAAAGAAAAAAGGAGAGGGGAGATTCAAAACAGTAGCCTGTGCCTTGTTTGACCTGCCATCAATTGTGTGGATCCAAAACCCAAACTGATTAGCAAAATACATTTTTGTTCATTAACGAAAACAGTTTATCCTTATGCGCAATTGATAGCTCCAGATATTTTTCTGGTAACTAGCGCTGCTTAAAGTATTGTGGTTCTGCTGTATGGCATTTAACGTGGACTTTTTCTGAAATTCCTGCCTTGGCATATAATAAAGTAGTAGTCCATTTGGGATATTATTGAAAAGCTGCTCTTCCCCAGAATGGCACGGGAATCTTTTAGGCACCCAAATTCCCTTAAATGTAGTTAACAGTCAGGAGTCACCCTGAGCAGTGACACTGTTTCCCTATTCCAGATGTTTTAAGCGGTCAAAATTGCTAATTGTCCCCATATAGTAAGCGGAGTTACTACTTAGTTTTAGGGTTGTAGTGAAGAGGCATAACATTTGGCAGGAAAAAAACCCCACTTTTTGTGGAGTACACTGAAGGTTACCCCTTACTGCTCTTAAAATACTTTGTGCTGAGGATCAGTGGTGAAATGGAGTCATCGTTTTGGGCTGGTTCACACGTTGGGTCCTTTTTGCAGTTAACAGGGGGCTCCGCAAACCCATGTTCCTGCCATCATTCAGCAATCGCAGGGCTAAAACTAAGTTTAATATGCAATGTGCTGGTTATGGAAGGCTTTCCACTAGGATGAGTGAGTCTGTTGCCAATCCCATTATGAAGTTCTGTCAGACAACTGTCTTTTTTGCCATTTTCCACCCCCACTACATTCACTGCCTTTTCTTGAAAACAAACTGAGTCATGGAAGATGTTAGCCTAGACTCTATCTTGGTAGCAATGTCTACAGAAGACTTCTGGTTGGCTGCCTGCAACACTGTGAAAGTATCAAATTTGGGGGAGGTATTAAAAGCATTTCAAACTGAAGTGCTTGTAAACAAGTGACAAATCCAGAGTATGTTGTTCGTTACAGCACATTGTCCAGACAGAGCAGAGAAATTGGGCTTTTTTAAGACGCACGTTTTGATGGTTCATTGCTGTCAAGTTAATTTATTGGTGGGAGTGCCCTCCTGAGTATCACCAGTGGTTTGCTGTGAGTGCTACCAGAACACAGCTGAAGACACGGCGTATAAACTTCAGCCTCACTTTGGAACTATTCTAGCTTGTTCTCTGCAAAGTTGGTCTGGTGGAGCTGTTTTCTCCTGTGAAAAAGTGTGCCTGTATAATTGTTGCTAAAGTGAATAGAAATACCTGCATTGGGTTTTTGCATCAGCTTCTGTCTGCCTCACAATGTAAGTGGCTGCACAGTTGGAATATCGCTCCTGCGTATTTCCCTCTGCTGAAATTGGTCTGAGGGAGATTGCAGATCTTACAGTAGTTCTTAATGTCTTTAGCAGTAGAAACACAACTGCCGCTTACGCTTCCATCTTGGTTTCGGTCTATAAGATATCCTTTTGGAATACTTGCATCAGCTTACGAGAGAATAGAAGAGAAGGTGGTTTCTGTTGGTGTGACCGATAGCAGCTGGGTAGGCATACTGTCAGCAGATCACAGAGGGTGTGGATTGGTAAACTACGGAGTGTCTGTAGCAAAATCGGAGCGTGTCACAATTTGGGATTGTCTGGAATCTCCAGGTGTAACTGCAAACAGAGCAAGGACACAAGAAAATAAAGGGTAGGAAGTCAAGTGCAGAAGATGGGAGGCTATGGCAGCTGTAACAGAGCCATAAAACCAGGTGGGAAGGCTAGGAAGGAGACAATCGTGAGGAAGTGGAGATGAATGACTTCTCATCAGCAGGCCATACAACGGTCTTGGTACATTCACTGCTCTTTGTGTAGGTTGTTTTTTTCTGGTGACAGGCATGACTTTTATGCAATGAGCCTGACACCGAGGTAGTCGCTTCTTTCCTACGTTTCGTGGGGTTAAGAAGAAACTGGAAAGAAGACCGTTCTGTTGCTGTGCTGTTGAATGTGGGCAAAACTGCTTAGCTGGTCAGTGCTGCAGTTGGTATCTGCCCTCCTTGGAAGGCCTCATTTTCAAGAATGGCGTATTTTTTAGTAATAATTCAACAGCTGGCATCCCTTTTAAAAGTAACATCATCTTCCTTTGCATCATGCTTTAGTTTGCTGCAAATGCAATCCTACTAATGAATGCTTCCTCTGTTGTATTTGGGGGGAGGAAGAAACCCAGAATCAAAATCTACCTTGATTAATTTATGAATTTTTGTTGTTTTCTATAGTAATAACAATTTTTGAGGGAAGTGATCTAAATGAATGAGTCTTCCATTCAGTTGTGAATATATATACACACACATGCCTTACAAGTATCGTTTCATTAGCCAGAAAATGCGTTTTCAAATGTGCCCTTTTTTTTTATAGCTCAAATAGAGGCAAGCAGAATAGGAAAATAATGAACATCACTGTGGAAAACTAAGGTATTTTGGAGTGGCTTGTTGACTGTAAGCCTACCTATGATCATGAGAATTCTGAGACTGGTTGGCAGGGATGTACTTCAGTTCTTGTTTTGTGTAACTATTATTTTATTATAACTTCAAACTAAATAAATTGTGTTGGGGTGCTTTTAAAATTATAGATATTTAGTTAACTGTGTATTGAACTAGAAAAATACTGAACCTTAAAAAAAATCTGAAAGTAGTAAGAAAGCATTGGGTAATTACAAAAGGGAGCAAGGGAGACATTCTGTAGAACAAAATTACAGGTAGGTATTTGGGTTGAAGGACTGTCTATGTGGGGGGAGGGGAAAAAGCATGTGTGGTCTTAGTGCTAATGGATGCTTTGCTGAAGTTGCATTTTGTTGCTATTTTATTCTGATATTCTCAATAAATATTGCCAGTATTGTAGTATAAAGAAAATGTGCCAGTATATTGCATTCATGACTTAATCTTTCTACTGGTGACTCCACTTTATTACTAAAAAGATCACCAGAACAAGAACCTTGCTTTTACACTACAGAAGCGGAACCTAATTTCAGTAACGGCTCCAGCCAACTTTTCACTCAAAGTTTAGGAAGCCATAGGATCTAGACAGGTTTTTTTGTTTTTGTTTTTTTCTGTATCTTTTCAACTTGTTAATTAGGAACTTGAGAAGTTCACAGGTTTTACTACTTACAATTGTACTCTTTTTCCCCACATGAGACACAGCTTATGATGGGTTTTACTCAATTAGCAATAACTGTAAGGGAAAGCATCTATTTAACTGCGTCCCCATATTCCCCTTGCTCCTTCTCAGGTTCTCTCCAAGTTTTTCTATTCTGTATGAAAGGGCAAAACAAAGGAGTATTTTAGTGCATTCTTGATACCTCCCAAACATCTGGGATACTTGGTTGTAGAAGGTTTTCATGTCCCATTCTAGACAAACTAAGATGTCTCTAATACAAAAAAAAAAAAAAGCTAATCTTTATTGTTTAGAAAAAGGCAATGTTGGCTGATCATTAAAATATGTATTAAAAATCTGTAGGTATCACTACGATATTCTCAGGCAGGAGGTAGAAGAATATACAGTCCATATTAACAAACAGTTATATGTTCTTCTACAGAAGACTTGACTGAGAGTGCTAGTATGTAATTGGCGTACAAAGGGAAGAGGCTGTGCAGAAGTAGGGAGGAAAAAAGGATGAGGTATACTTCTATTAATTAAAGGGGTTTTTTACAGTGCCTAATTACAAAACCCATAAATTTTAGATGTGAGCAAGGAGGAGAGAGGGATAAGGGGAGGAGTTTCAGTTTGCTTAAGTACTTAAGAGTTAATGGCAGAGCTGATGGGCCACCTGTGTGTGAAGAAGTCCTTGTACATTTGCTGAGGCCACCAGTCTGGCAGTGTATCTGAGCAGGCATCTGACTGTGAAAAGTGCTCATTCTTGTAGGAGTGGGAACCTCAATGCCTGTAGGCAGGACAGTATGTGAAAGTTGCCAGGGTACATGTTTGGAGAAGATGGGTACGGGTGGCTGTCCTACAAAACTTTCTGGGCTAGAGTTAATGTAGATTCAGTGACACTGGTATGTCAGAAATATGCTTTTAATATGCAATGATGTTAATTTTGCTAAATGCAGTGGAACAAGAATAACATCACACTGTTAAGATGCAAGGAATGCGACTGGTGCACCAAAAGGTCCTGTTAAAGGGCACAGTATACAGGAAAGATTAGACCTCAGCAGGCAATGGAAAAACAGGAACTAGTTTCACCTAACATGCACCTGTACAATATCAAATTTTTTCAAATAATTGTAAAGCAAGGCGCTTCCAGAATCATCTCTCTGCATTTTCTTATTAACACCCATCTAAAACTAAGCTACTATGTTGGTGTCAAGGTGGTATCCCATCAGCTGGCATTTGCAAAGATGCCTTGTAGAAAATAAGCTTCTTAGAAGTCCTATTTTAAAGATACAGTTATTTTCATGTAGACTAAAAAATGTCTCTGGTTTATGAGCTGGGTAGTCACACAGGTGTGTTCACAGGTTGTCTAACATTTGTCCTGTGTCATTAGGAAGAGATTGGGAAAGTGGGCATAAGCTATGGATGAGCAGACTCATGCCTGTGCAAGACAACTTGGAAGCCTTGGGAAATGTGGGACGGACATAAAAAAACCCCATCCTCAGCCACTAAAATCTACACAACTTACATAACTGGGCTAGTTTTAGTGCCTAATTGGAGAGGATTTGCAACTAATGATCCCCAGTGAAGGGAAACATGTTTTGCTGGCCTGTCAGCCAGTTGAACTTTTAAGTAACTGACATAGTGTGAGGATTCCCCAAAGGACATCCCTCCCACCTGAAACCTACCTTGTTCAGATGGCTTAACCCTAGCCACAAAATTTATGGCCAAAGGATGAAAAATTCAGCTGGTTGTGTCCTAGCACTACTGAAATGCTTTGGAAGTGTGGCACCCTCTGTGAAACTTTACTGTACAAAATGCACTATTTACAGTCTAAAAGTCACTCCGATCTTTTACTGATCTGTTTAGTCTGAGTATTCACTTTTAAATGACAGCTGCTAATCAAGATTTCAGTTCGGGAAGGCAGTGTCGGCTTCTGACTTTGTTTAGTTTTTCTCACAGTCTTTACGTAATACCTTTTAGGTAGACCAGCTGTTTTGAAGTGAATTTGACGTATTTCCCTCTTCTAATCTATGTATTTACAAGATGTTTTTATACAATCTTTCCCTTAAACAGACGATAACAAGCTATGACCTAACCCAGTTCACTGGCACCCAAAAAGAATCCTTATTCAGTTTCTCTAACACAGTTTTCAGCTGGTTACATGCACTCTGGAGATCTTCTTTCACCAGTACAGTGTCAATTAAATGGCCATACTGCTCTTCAATGAATGCTGCTGAATTAATAATTTCTTGCTGTTCTTCATCCTGCTGATCAACATGAGAAGATGGTATGAAATTTACAGTATGTCTTTTTAATTGCTAGCATTTTAAAGTATATTAGCACAATAAGTCATTACTTTGAAAGGCAATGAAGCAACAGCTGCTGCCATTAGCAAAGGGTATGTAAGATATAACAACCGAGATCAAGGAGTGGTACGCTACTGCTGGAATTTGGTAGGCTGTTTCAAAAATGCAAGAGGTGATAGGGAGGGAGAAAACACGTTACAGGAGGGACGTAAGATGGTGACACTGCATTTTATGAAGTTAGAGTTGCTGCCTAACCTAACACCTGGAAATCATACTCCTCAAAAGCTGAAAAGGAATGCTAGACCCACTGTCTTCAAGTTCAATAATTTTAAAGGCTTACTTGAAAATTTACCAGGTGAACTAAGTTCTGTTACGTACAAATTCAAGTTCAGGTTAACCAAAGTAGTGACATGTGCTCTTGGTATTTTTATTCACATTTACACATCACCAGTTTGCAGTTGGTCTTGGTTTGGTCCTTGTAAGACATTCACGTGCTGCATTTTGTGTGTACCTGATGAACAGCCCAGGTGGGTGGCACTCTGGAGCTATCAGGAATAGGTGGCTACCCATACTGTTTGATGGGGCTGCTCAGCAACAATATAAAATTATTATTAACTTATCGGAGTTCAGTAGGAGCTTCCCCTGCTGCAGTCTTGAGTGATGTACACAGATCCACATGGAAGACGTGCTCTTTGCTTCATGTTACTTATACAGTTGAGTTTTAAGGAAGTCAAAAATCTCATTCTAAAGTTTTAGCTGAAAGGCTGTATGCGCACAGGGCACCACTCTGACCCTCGCTCCTTCGTACCATAGAAATGATACCCCAAAAACTTCTTTCATGTCTAAAAAGAAGAGATTAAGGTAGAATACTTACAAGGGGGGATGAGATTTCTTCTGACATGGGAGATTTTAGGTTATGTTTTTTCTTTTCTGAAATGAGAGGCTTCACAAAGATAACGTAAGGCTTAAACTCAGGAGTCCTCAAGTGCTTTACTGCCTGTGAACAGATAATTTTTGTTACACCATTTTAACTTTTTTTTTATATGTCAATGATCTACTTGAGCTGGGTTCAACAGTTTCACTAGCACACACTGTGGTATGTAGTCCTGTGTACTATGCATCTGACCACAGCAACCTTTTGCTCTTCAAAAGAAAGGTTAATGTCAGTGTCCTGGCTAGCTTACAAGACTACATGAGCTTCCTGTAGCGTGGCACAGCTGCGTATCTCCCTTGCTATGCACTGCGATACCAGGAACAAAGACATGGCAAAAGATAGTGAGAAAAGTATAAAAAAACTTGACAGGCAAGATATGGTTTGCTTTGCTTAAGAGGCCAAACACTGGAAGTGTTAAACCTGTAATTCATCTAAGGTAGTATTACATGTCTTTTTGTATCCTAGTTACAAAATCTGAATCAAAATTTCAAAGATAACCCCCAGTATGGCAGGATTACGGAGCTGGTATACTGCCACTGGAATGCTGGTAACGCTTCAGAGGCCATAGAAAGGAACAAGAATGAAAAGCCCATCCGTGCTCTAAATGTTCTTCCAAGGAGGGTGATACACATTACTCCTACAGCAAGGGAAAAAATCCCACAGTGAGAACTGATAAAGTGTCATCTCGGCTGTATCGGCCAGACAGCTGGGAACTGTAAATGCTGCACTGCTTTCTAAAGAGCCCTATTCCATTTAGCTACAGTCAGGCCACCCATTAGAAACACAAGTTCTGAGCGCATCGTTGTTCTTTGCAGAGCAAGTAGCCACAAACGACGAACAACATCAGTTGCTTAGGCTGGCAGCCTAGTAAGAAATGTTTGCTCTCTTTAAAATAAGCTGCAGAACTTACTTCAGGTACCACATCCACCAAACAAACCTTCTTTTTGGCCATCACGGACCGGATTGCCTCAAGACTTGTACCATACAGATTTTCTTTGTATTCTCCATGTTCCACAAATCTAAAAAATCAATACATTTTTAATACCATCCACAAAGAATATTTAACTTGCAGCATTTGATAGCTGTTTCCTGAAGTCCCAGTAGTCAATGGGTGGAGGGGGAAGGGCGGAAAAACAGGGGGGAGAAAAACAAACACAAAAGGGTTTCTTTTTTCTTACTATTTTTTTCCTTCTGGTTGCTTAGTATCAATAATCATCTTCACATGTCATTAATAGCTAATCACTGCTACTGACAAATAGGGGAATAAACTGCATGAATTCAGTTAACTGATGTTCAAGCCTAATGGAGGATGTTTTTCACAGAAAATAGAACAAAGCTGTCAAGGAAATAGACTCCGATTCTTTCATCTTCTGGGAGAATAGCCAAAAAATCTGTACTGTCAGGAAACACTCAGTCTTACAGAAAGTCCTTTATATTCACAGATTAAGTCTACATCTCACTTTAAAACGGACTTATGAATAAAACTTGCTACCCATCCTATTAAATGGAAAATAAGTAGGCCCAACTAAATATCTGTTACTTTCACTAGATTCAATTCTCACCAGTCATACTACTTCTAATATGTATGCAGGCTTAAATTCTAACCTATGATCCTCCTACTAGTCCTATGTTGTGTCTAAATTTCTTCTTACTAAATTTCTGAGTTCACGCTAACGGTCCAGACTGACCTTTTTACTTGGAAAGCTGAACCCTTCTAGTACAGCTAGTCTAACTTTACACCTGATTTTGGTATTCATATGATGTAAGATTTAACTTGCAATATTTTTGAAATACAGTCAATTATGCCAGTATTTTAAAATTAACTCACTTGTTTTGCTGTACATCTGTCTCAAATGATTGCTTAGAGACAAAATTGTATTCTACTCCCTCTTTCTCATGACTTTTCTTTGACCTGGTTGTATCTAGAAGAGAATGGAAGCAAGACAGAGGAGACAGATCAGCCTTTGCAAACAACTATATTTTCTCTGTTCAAGCCTGCATTTTCTCTGTTAAGTTCCAGTCACGTTTTCATGACCTCAAATAAGGTAGTTTACACAGTAGCAAATTCAAATTAACATAAAACATAAATCAAGCATTATACTTTTGTTTTAAACTCAATCTCAAAAATTGTAAGACCAAAAATGAAGTGGTTTTGCTCCCAAGTGTGCTATAACACAAAAATTAGGAGATATAATTCTTACACCTGGTAGAAGCAGTAGAGCATATCTTATGGAAACCAGTATCTCTTAAGTATTTGGAATATTGGACTCTCATTTTCTTTGAAACGTAGAAAATAAAAATAGGATCTATATAAAGTCCTATTATGTTTCCTCTGAATTTAGAGTAAGAATATCCCTGCCTGTTTTCCTGCGCTACTGTGAAACTTATAATGTGAAAGTTATGTGTCCCTTACCTTTGATGATGTAATTTCTTTATACAATTGTTATTACTGTCGCTTTGGTGATCGTTCTACAAATCTATGCCTGACCGTAAAAGTGACGTCTGCTATTTTCTGGGTACATGTTTAAATTAAAGTAAAAATTACCCGTTTGAGTTCTACTGCTAACTAATTGAATGTCTGCCTTACAGATGTTTATTGATGTCTTAAACAACACACGAACAGTGCCCTCAATGTTAATTTTTTGGTTTGCAAAAGTACCTTGTTGGGGAATACAAATACTGATGGATTTTTTTTTCCTAATAATTTTTTTTCAGAAAACAATCCACCAAAAAATTTTCAGTGTAACCCTAGCCACAAACCCATGTAGCAGAATCACTAATTTCTCTATCACTGTGACTGGCTTGTTTGAACAGCCTAGATATACTAATCAACAATTTAAAATCTTTTGAGAATTTTGACTTAGTTTATTGCTGGCTACTTTTTTTTTTTTTTAAACTTTAGCTAGTATGATATTCTGAAGAAAAAATCCTCTTTTAAATACACATAATGTTTTGGCTAAATCTTACAATACTGGTTTTTCACACTAGTTCTTTTTGCAGTTTACAATTCCTGTATTCAGTTTCTCATTTTTTTTAATAGACACTAAGAAAATGCAACCTGTTCACCTGGGAAAACACAATTCAAAAAAATCAACTGAGTTGACAGAATTCCAAAGTGCGCATGTGCCAAGTTATGTAGTAATCTATTCAGCTACTAAGGGCAAACATAGTATATTACAATGAGAAAAATATTTTTAAGTACTTCTGAAATATGCATATAAGCGATAGTCAAAATACAAGTTGCCACTCATCAATGCAGCTGGCTCTCCAGTATTAGACAGCATTTATGGAATAAAGCAGTGACGTGCAAAACCCAGTAAATTTTACTCACGTGGAACTGCAACACCGTACTCCTGTGGGTTCTCTGACACAACTTTCTGCTTGAGCTCACTTAATTTGGCCCCCAAACAACCTAATAAAATAGAACTGACTGACAGATTTCTGTGTGGAATAAATAATATCAATTTCACGCAAATAAGACGATACAGGAGCGCGCGCGAAGAAACCTGTACGTGAGCGATCTCATGACCTGCCGCATTCTGGTCTGAAGAACATTATTAGGAACAAACTGAATCCTTGGACAGCTGTCAGACAAACATTTTTCAGGCACTAAGTCAGAAAATCTGTAATCTTAGCAGGCAGCTTTATGAGACACCCTTGATTTCTGTGACATCCTGGGAAACTGGCTTAACAGTTAAGCTGTTAAGCACACTGAATTAAAATTGCATGCAAGATTTTGTTAGATAATTCTATCCACCTTTTCATCGATTGTTCTGATAGCATAACTATGCATGTGTTTGAGTGAGAACCAATGGAAAGTGAATTAGAAAAATGAGAAATGGTCCTGCATCCTTATTTTTAATGGAATAGTTTGGGTTGGAGAAGGATTGGATTTTTAGAAGGATTTGGTGAGTTTGGTTGGGTTTTGGGGTTGGTTGGTTTGTTTGGTTTGGTTTTTTTTTTTTAAATGTTATTTAACAGAAGACAACTTCTGATCAAAACCAGAAAAACCTTTAAAAAACCACCAGAACCATAAATCCCCAAACTGAACACCTAAAGAAAGCCTCTTGGAATGCAGGTGATAAGAGAAGAGGGAGATACATGAACAATTTTGAACCAATTGTGTATCTTACCAATCAAAACCACCAGCCTCTGCTGTTCACCAGGCTGCTGCTGATATTTGGTAACTTCTTCATATGTTAGGAACTCTGCTGCATCTGCCTGCTCTGCTTGCTTTCCTTCATGCAGATTGTTCTCCTTCTCTTTACGACTTAATCTAAAACTCCTTCGTAAGCCAGCTGTAGAGGAGAACAAAAGATGTATTAAACCATATTATCACTAACCTTATCTAAATTTTCAAGGTTGTTCAGCTAGAAATTATTCTGTCTTTGAATATGAGTTACTCTCAGAAATTTTTTTAATAATCAAATCAGTGCACATATGCTAATCTCACAGATGAAAAATTTGCATATCAGGTAGAAAACCAATAACCCAATGTATAACACAAAACCCCCTCATATCGCCTTCAGTTGCCAAGTGTTGGCTATGCCAAAGTCCAACTATGCCTATGCACAGAGATAATCTAGTTTATGAATGTATGAGAAATTAATTCCAATGTAAATAAGCTAGTTTATCTTTTTTAATATGGGGGGATTCTGATTTTTGTTTGCTTGTTTTTTTGCGGGGAGGTGTTAGGAAAGAGGAAAGAGATTTTGTACTCACCTATGTACTGTCCGTTGAAATATCCTTCACAGTCACAGTCCTCTGTAAATTAAGAAGGGGGGGGGGGAGGGCACAGGGGAGAAGAGAGTGAGAGGGGAGGAGGGAAATATCTTAAACAGTGCCTGCAATACAAGTCTGGCTCATTGGTGAGGGAAGAAGCTTTACATTCTGCATTGTATCCACAGCTAAGATCAGAGCTATTTTCTGTTGTTGCAGGTAGGCTCTAGTTTCACACTTGCGCTTTGATAAGGTATACTAGTTACGGCCAGGTAATTATAGAATGTGGATAGTACTTTCACTGAAGTTGATGGAATACCAATACTTGAAATATTATTCTCAAGAAGCATTTACAATGTGAAAAAAAAAAAAAGCACATCATGCAGAATTCAACAGAAAATACCTGTTATTTGGAAAGGCGTGTGGTGCAGCAATATACAAACTGCATGAGCCCAACACAGTTGCTCATAGTGAAAATAACACAGAAAACAGTCAAAATGAACGGTGAAGCAAAATCAGTTTGGATTGATAGAGGTGCTCTAAAATGTTAAGTCCCGATATTTCTTTATTTTTTAAAAAATACCAGATACAAAGACTGCATTTGTCTTGCAACTCTATCAACCTCACTTGGAAACCTAAATGCGTGTAAATGCACACCAGAAGACACAAATAGTTTCTCTTGAATCGGGCTAAATTTGGAAGTTATCATTACCTAAGTCACCAATCCAAATTAAATTAGTTTAAATAATAACACAAGAAGAAAATCCTGTAGGAACAAGTTATATCTACTATTGCCTTTGCTTGGGGGCTTAGCAAGTATTTTAGAAAATGCATTGGTTGTACCTACCTTTATCAGAAGACTGATCATCTGTAGTTAGCATGAAAGGCAGAGTTGATATGATATTAAAACACTGGCAAATGAATGAGTAAAATTAGAGAGAATGGAAAGGAAGGTTCTTCTGGTCTGATTTGCTTAACAGGCTTTTCTGTCTTAAAAAAAATAATGCAGTAATGTATCCTTATGAACTGATTAAGGACTTTTTTTGGCTAAAATTTAGTATTACACCCAGTTATCAGCTTAATTGTCTTGAGAAAGTCTGACAAAAAGCCTAAGTAGCAATCTTCATTACATGCCTCTTAACACTGAATGTAATGGAAATTAATTTGGAAAAGCTTCATTTAAATCACTAATGCTATTTTATAATTTGGTTGAGCACCTTCCCTCCTCTTTGTTGCATAAAAATAACTGTATCTCCGTAAGAATACCTGTATCTCTTCATGAGATATGCCGTGTAACACGGGTCAGAAGTTCACTTCTATCACCGCAATGGACAATTTCCAGATTCCTAATCTACATGAGGGCGGCACCCCTAGCACAACGTCAGTCTCAGGGCTGCCCCACACGTCAGTAATAGCTGAAGTACCCAAGAGGAACAGGAACATTATATTCTGGGATAATACAGAATGCCTTCTGCCTTCAATCCCTGACTAGCAATTTCATCTCAAGTAGCAGTTTTTGTGTGAATAATTCACTGACAGAGGCTTCAGAGCTGTAAGCAAGAATCACTCTAAAGTCTACTTAACACCAGCTCTGTAACGCTAAGCCTGAAACGCAGATGGTACTGCCAGCTCCAGTGATTTTTATCCTCCTTACAGTTTATTTTTGTACGAGCGTAGAGTAATCTCGTGCACTTATGGAAGAATTTCAAGAAGCATGCATTGCATTACTTTTGCAGCTTTCAAGTTCCAAACCACAGAAAAAAATGTGAATGCTAGTAAATTTTAAAGCATCTAAACAATATGTAACAATATTTCACATTCTGGAAAACGGGAAGAGAGGGACAGCCATGTTTTTTGAAAACAATAGGCACTAACAATACTGGATAAAGCTCAAACCCAGATCCTCTCACATGGCAGCTTGTATCCATGCAAATCAATCAATGACAGATTACACAAAACATATTCAAACACATCATTATTGAAATAACAGAAATATACCGAGAAGTCGGTATCAACTAAAGAGATCACTGAAGGAACAGAGCAGACTTACATAATGGTTTCTTCACAGTTCTGGGATTCTGCAGAGTGCCTATTGTTCTTCTGTAAGTCAATCGTCTAAATAGAAAGTAATTGTATTTTAGCCATGTAAGCTCAGAATTAGAAAGAATTTATAGCATGTTATACATACAGCATTGAAAATAAAGAATGAAATGGTGCTTTTCCTTGAAAAATAGATGATGTCTCTGATTCAACATTTCAAAAGACTTTTTCTTTAAAACTTTGACGGTCCCAGACTGCTACCAATAAATGACTGAGAGAGGAGATTCTAAAACATTTTAGGCTTTCATACATCAAAGCACAGAAATCAATAGCATGTTACTTTTATCAATGTAATTTTTTTTTTAATTTCCTATTCTATTCTATTCCTGCTGAGAATCCAACTTCTATTTGCCATTTTTACAAAGGATGGGCAAAATTCCTGTCTGCCTCAAGAGACCCCCACCTTCGTAACACCAACAATCAGAAGAAGACAAACACAGTAATTTGTAGTAAGAATTACACAATGAGAACAGTGGCCTAAATCAGATTCCTTCTTAAAGATCATACTTCTGTACTGTAAATACAAGACTTGAGGGATATTCTTGTTTTAGAAGATACACATATTTTGCTGTAAAAACAGAGAAACTTCAAGCTCTAGAAGGTATCCAGGTGGAAGCTAAATACTCTCTTAGGAGCCAGAAGAAAGATTAGATACACTTTTTTTTTTTTTCACTACTACTTCATGCATAAATTCAAAATTGTTACAATAAATCAGCATTTCCTCTTATACTATGGAAGTAGAAGTCTGTGAAATGCGAAGTCTCCATAAGCCAAGAGGGTCAAGAGACTGATATTCCACATTTCATTTCATGTTTGTTTAGCAAGTGCTTCTGTCCTCATGCTACAAAGCATGTCAATGGCAAACCAGCCAAGGAAAGCTGACGTTTATTATATAATTGGAGAAGGTGGAGATTTTTAGCACTTTCCTCTAAGCATCTGGTATTCATCCTGGCGTGATCCTGCCCTCAATTTCCCAGGGAAAAAAGCAGCATAAAAACTGTGACACTGTATGTGTGAAAAAAATTCTGTGATCTTCACCGACAAACCTTTCTTGGAACTGTTTTGAGGGGATCAAGCCTGCTCTGAGGTTGGTATCTCCAACACGCTTTGCTTGCCACCATGTGGGATCATCTTGGCTTACGACTTCTAGGACGTGTCGTCTCTTGAATGGCAGCCCAGCCTCCTGGCAGGGAATGGCTCTGTCTTCTTTGGGATTATAGCAGAAAAGCGCCCTCATAAACACCTTTAAAAGAAAGTAACGCATCCTTTCTTCTTGTCCTATTTGGAGTTCCAAGCTACCTTTAAAAGGCTTCCCCAATGCTTATACTGCTAACTGTATACTTAATCTCTCCTTTATGCTTTATGATACTCAAAAGTACTGAAACCTAGCAATCTGCTGCATTTTGACTTACTTATGCAGAAAAATAAACTAACTTTCAAGCATATACATAGTCATTATGTATTGGCACTATGGAACATGAGACTCAAAGATCAAAGTCTCAAGAAACACAATTCACAGTCTATGTAAGTACAAAATGCAACAAAAAAGGAAAAAAATAAGGGGAGGGAGAAAACAAAAAAAAGGGATTTACAGCAAAGTTGCCCGATTATAAAGACTGTCCTTAAAATGTTCCTTTAATGCATCAAAATCTACTATTCCACTTCGGATTTGTATCTTACTACTATTCAACACATGACAGTAGAACTACTTTTTAAAGTGCTTTGCGAGGCTCCACGGAAAAATTTGGCAACTGAAAGCATGGAAGCAGAAATAGAGGTTGACAGAGGAATCCTGTAAAGGCCCAGCCGACCAGTAAGTCGTTGCCGATCAAGAAGGACAAATGAAATTCTTGGAGAGGAACGCTGATGTTGGCAGTGGGCTAATGGGGTCAAATGATGAATGCAACTCCGTTTGCAAATAGGTCTGCTTTGAATCAAGCAAGTGGCAATTTGCCCAGAGATAAGGGACAGACAGCTGCTGTCATAGTGAGAGGAGACTGGCAGGAACACCAATTTTAATTACGTGAACAAAAAGACTAGATTTCAGAAATGCTATGAAAGAACGTGTGCAGATGATGAAGAGAGAACGAAGTAATTCTACTGAATAAAAGGGCACTGCATTTTACAACAAGAAACTGCTCTACTATCTTTTTAGTTCAATTATGGGACTAAGGCACTCCTACTGAAACAGCAGTAATCTTGCATTTACAGAGATGCCAGCATTATGTAAATATGAAAATGCGCACTTCAGTGTTTCACTAAGTTGCGTACCTTGCTGTCCTTTAGACGATCTTCTTCTTTGATGGCTGGGATTATTTTTAATGTTATTGATCCCTGAGACTGAGCCTGAGAAGGAGAGAAATGTTTTTCACTTAGAAAGTAGGACAAGGACACAATGCAGACTATTCAAGTTCCAGTTTAGGAGCTAGTGTCTGTCTCTTCTTGGAATTTTAATAGGCCAAGCTAATCCACTATTTAACTTCATTACATAGACTATCATGATGTGCCACGAATCCTCCACAACAGCGTCTTCCCCATGGAGACATCCAAAGTAACTACTTGGCTAGAACATACTAAGACCTGCATTAAAATTCCTTCATTTGCTTTTAGCAACTACATTAATTTCTGGATTACAGTTCACAGGACATTAAATACTCTAGTGTCTTTTAGTGTGACGCTAACTTCAGTTTTTGTAGACTAGGTATTTCAAAGTGCTCCTTTGAAAAACATTACTGCATTTTCTCACATAGGGGCTAACTTGATTAGGGTGAAATGTAAACATCTACAAAGTAAACTATTTTCACTCTAAAAGTCTTTGCTAGTAAATTAAAAAGCACTTCTAGGTGCTTTGGAAATCTAGAAGAGGTTTATCTGATCTCTTTTAGATGCCTTATTTTGGATGAGATGAACTGTGTCCTAGAGAAGCCTGCTATTCTGCACAGATTACAAATGAAACCCAGACAATCAGCTCAGACAAACTTTTGTAGCTCTTCCTCAAAAAATAAACTGTGAAAAGGAAACTATTACATTGCAGGTATTTAAAATGGGACAGATGAATAGCATCCCGGGGTCCCCACAAACAAAACTTTACATGGTATTTCAAAATACGATTTTGATTCTCCTCCCCCAAGTTAAAAGCAGTCATTCTCCTTATTCAGGATTATTTTGATCTAAATTTAAATTAGGTGATTGAACCGATGCCAGTTAGTTCAGTTTATTAGTGTTGCCATTCTTCTTACTGGGTCCCTAACTCCACTCCAAAGCAGGACAAGAGGGAACCAAGTCACAAGAGAGGAGTCAGAGACAAATAAGATTAAGAGTTATGACACCTTCTGTAATGCAGCAGGCTGACCACAGATGTGGAGGGTTAGAAAGAGCTACCAAGATTTGTGGGTATTAATGTTAGAGAAGCTTGAAGAAAGAATTTGCTAATGTCGCAAGGAATCTGCTGGTAAAGAACAGACTGACAGCTCTACTGAACTCACAGCTGAGCCTTTCTTCAGCTTCCCAGCGTACATATTATGAATAAACCGCTTATCTTCTACGAACACGCTTTTAATTTGCCATTTGCTTGCCATAAACAAAGCGTGAAAGGGAAGTTCTTGGCAGAGCAATATGTGACTTTCTATTTCTATCTTACTTGGTACCGATTCAGTTTGCAGAAGTTTCTGAAGTCAAAAGGAGAAGACTAATCCACTGGAAGAAAAAAACCTCTTAATGCAAAGGATTGCATCTCTTAGCTCTATACATATTTTAAACTCATGGTTAAATTTCACCATCTCTTGTAAATACTAGATCATTCAACAGAAAATGTTTTGAAATGAAAATTGGCGCAGACCAAAATCTGACTTATTTCTTCCGGTCGTTTGTGAAGCACAGTAATACCATTGACTTCTCTTAGTTCATCTCCAACATGGACAAGACCTGAAAAGATGGTAAGCAAATTAAGTCTACAGACTGGGAAGCACCACTCCTCTGATGTCCAACCTAAGTCAATAGCATGTACCTCCTCTCCTCCCTCCCCCAGCTTAATGGATTTCCTACTAGAGCCAAGTGCCTCTGTTGGCAACGTGCTCTGAAGTCTCCTGCCCTTATTCTATTTTTTCATACAGCACAGTCTCACAGGAGACCAGCACAAAAACAGAGAACATGTGGCAAGATACTCTGGAAAATCACTGCTCTATATTTGGATAATCACTAAGAATGCAAAACTGGAATAGATTCATGAGGATGATCAAATCTTATAGAGTCAGAAGACATGCTGCTGACTGTAAAGGCAGCAATGACATGGCCAGCAACTGACAGATCAACATTACGCAGTTCCAGAAGGAATGTTAGACTTGACCTCTAACAGTTGTCTATTAAGATTTTAACAAGCTGTTATCTTGTTTTTAAACAAAATAACCTATACATATATTAAACACCAGCGTCCAAAGGACATTTTGGAATTAATAACCATCAGATTTAGCTAAAGATTATCACTCTAGGTATGTATATACGGTACATGTGTGCATGCATAACTTTGGAAATTTTAAAACAGTTCACAAACGCAATTTTAAATCCCCTTTTCTTCAGAAACTTACCACTGCGATCAGCTGCACCACCTCTCATGATCCTTGCTACAATCACAGCTCCTGTATGCTCATCTCTTCTGATAGTGGCTCCCTGAAATAAAACATACACCCCCCCCGCAAGAAACCATCATAAGAAATTAGCTTTTAATACAGCGAGAGGTGAAATAACCTGTAAGTGAACGTGTCTTTTAAACTGGAATTAATCTGTTTTATAAGTTTCATCTTCCTCCTTGACAATTTTCACCATTATTCAATTTTGCCTGTCCCCGTATCATGTGATTCTGGGAAGATGCACACCTTCCTTTCTGCTGACTCTGCCGAGTGCTTAAACTACCTACATTATTGTGATCAAAGTCACTCAACTGTGCAAAACAGAATTTCTTACAACAAGCTTTCTCTATGTGTTATTTGAATCTTTATACAGTATAGCTAGCACTTTTAGATATAAAAGCAGGGATAGCCAAGTACTTAGATGTACTTTTTTTTAGTTCTCCTACATCTGCTGGCAATATAAAGCTTTAATCAGGAATTAACTCATTGCTCTCTTCTAGTACCTACTGTCATACACAAAAAGCACTTTAGCAGATTTCTTCCCTGATGCAATTGGTTTTTCTTATGAAATCAATTCTTCCATTTCCATTTGTATAAAATTAGTACCTTGTCAATATAATGTTTACATACAGCTATCAAACATACTGTTACCACACATCACTGACTTTGAAGGTATTACTCAAATGTTAGCTACAATATCAAAAGAATTAATATGTATAATAAGCATAATTGTTTCAACATATACAGTTTCCTCACAGATCACACTCTCTGTGTTAACTGGCATTATAAACCCAGGCCTATAAAGCCTGTCACACAAAATTGTGACGGTGTACTTATCAGAGTTTTATTTTTATGTTTATGTTATTTTACTAGCTTCAGAACACTCCTGGTTTTTGCAGACTATTTGATGACATCTTCAACTATCTGCTCCATACGCAAGTAACGCTTTTGCACTACAGAGTTTTATGACTAGAGATGGGTTATCTTATATGTACCAAGGGTTCTTTATTTTTCACTAGCCGAACAATTTTCACTGATTCCTCATCAAAATCATCATCAAAGTTGTCGGGTAGAGGTGGAAGGACTGGGTCAAAGTTCTTCTGTGCTACAGTGTCATGTACTACAAGCATTGCCTGCATAAAGGAAATAAGAAACAGTAATGTAATAGGATGATATTACAGTTTCCAGTTCTTGTGTTTCCAACATTACAGCAAACAAACCTCCCTCTTCCTAACCTCACCATGAATGCCTCGCAAAAAAGATTTAGCAATTATCTTACCCATCATGTAAACTATATATATATGTGTGTGTGTGTATATATATGTTGATATTTTAAAGTAAATCCAGGCAATAACAAAGCTAAGCCTAAATAAACGTACAGAATGGAGGTGGACTATGGAAAGCAAAAAGCTGAGAAATGGCGTCCTTTTCTTCTCCCTCAGAAAATATTAAGGAGGGGAGGGAACACAACATGGTGCATTATGCCTGAAAGGCCTATGCGGTGTCTTCTCAACCCCCTTTGTATCCTAACGCATGTGCAGGAAATCACATTGGAATAGAATTACAGTTTGTAGGAGGTTTTTCCTTTCTCTTAGGGACTCTCCAATGTAACTTTTCCATTACAAAATATTCTATTGGAATTCTGCAAAGGAATTTCATTAAGGTCTCTGGTGTGTTCTTTACCCTGAGATGTGGTGTTGACAACAGCTGAAGTAGCTCTTTTTCTTCATTATTCACTGGTGCGGTCTGCAATTCTTCTATTACCTTTAAAATAAAAATTAACACCCTCAAAATAAAAGGACTCCACCAAACAAGGTCATATATTTGCAAGTGAGTGTTTCTGGTGAATGTTTGCTATCTTCTATCATCCTTCAAAGTAGCATACGCAGGTCAAAACTAAACCCAATCAATAGTGCATAAATCCTAAAAGAAATGAAAGCTTCTTCCTCTATTTTACTTTTATTAGTGCAGGAAGACATCATCAGAAATCAGAATCCTAGCCTCTAAAAATACATTTTAAGAGTGATTCTGCCAATGTAATTTTAGGAACTAGTTCTGAAATTTTAAATTCTATATGGAATCCATAAGCGATATGTCAAACAACACCTCTCTGTAACCAAGTAGCAGAAATGCCCTTGTTCCCCTGCAAAGCCTGGATATCAAAATATCCCTTGGAGTCTCAGGACTTCCAAACAAAAGATCAGAGAAATAATGGAAGCACTTTTGCACTAGACCAGTTGGGTAGGAGGAGAGAGAAGGTGGGGAGGGAGGTGGAAGGGAGAAGGGGTTGAGGCAAGAGAGCTTTCCTTTCCCTGCAAAGGGTTCTAGATAGGGAAGTTATATAGCCCTGCATAAAATTTCTCTTGACAGGCAGTAGGCTATTTGTGGGAAAGGGGACAGGGGGTGTGCTCCAGGTTAAGATGGGGCAGTGGGGTCTCCTGGCTTCGCAGAGGGAAGAATTCTGGCTCCCAAACCTTCCACAGCCCTTTGCTACACCTGGAAGAAAACAGGTGCAAGCCACTTGTAAAGAGCTGTCAAAGGCAATATAAATTTCACTTTTTCAGGCACATGGCAAGCTACAAACAAATCTAAGACACAGCTTTACTCTGTGAACAGACTGGAGGATGAATTGATTGACAGCAGCCCTGCAAAGGGCTTGGGCATACTGGTGGATGAAAAATCAGATACACCAGGGCAATGTATGCTTGCAGCCCAGAAAACTGATCATATTCTGGGCTGCAGGAAGAGCAGCATGGCCAGCAGGTTGAGGAAGGCCATTCTCCCTCTCTACTCCATTCTTGTGAGACCGCCCACCCGGAACACTGCATCCAGTGCCAGGGTCCTCAGTACAAGAGAGACACGGACCTGTTAGAGCACATCCAGAGGAGGACTACAAAAATGATCTGTCCTGTTTTGGGGTGGAGCAGAGACAACTTTCTGTTCAGTGGTTTTGCTTCTTGGCTAAGCCTCTTCTAACCGTCTGAAGCTGACAGCATGTTGTGTGGAAAACCGTTTGTTCTGGGAGCGATGGGACCTATGTTTATGGTTAATGCTGGGGAGTAGTGTGCAGAGAGGCTCTTGCTTATCCTTGCTGCTGTGGCCATCAGGGCCATCTGAGTTCCTTGTTTGCTGCCGGGAGGGGTCCCACCTGTGGGGAGGAGGGGACAGGTGACCCCAAACTGACCAACAGGGTATTCCATCCCATCTGCCATGCTCAGAATAAAAGCTGAGGGATCAAGGGGTCAGTTTCTTTCCTCAACGGCTGATCTCTGAGGAGGACTCTCTCTGTTTGTCTGCCTTTGATCGTGATCCGTGCGTTCCTGACTCCAGATCCAGAATCCACTTCCCGTTTGTTGCTGAGTCCAGTCTGGGGCTTCCCCAGGGCCTGCTGGTGACATCTCCTGGGAACTTGGTACGGTTTTGTATATATTGTGTCTATTTCTACATTTCCTTTTTATTTTATTATAGTATTTCATTAAAGTAGTTTAGTTCTTTCTAAACTCATAAATCTCATGATCTCTCTCCTCAGAATGAGAAGTGGGGAGAGCATCTGTCATCCCTCATTGGCCAACCTGGCCCAAGCCACAACATGACCCGAGGGCTGGACACCTCTGCTGTGGGGACAGGCTGAGAGAGATGGGGCTGTTCAGCGAAGAGATGAGTAGGCTCCTGGGAGGCCTTGTTGCTGTCTTTCAATATATAAAGGGGGCTTAAAAGAAAAATGGAGAAAAGCTCTTTATGAAGGCCTGTAGTGACAGGACAAGGGGCAGCAGTTTTAAACAAAGAGGGCAGATTTAGATTGGATATAAGGAAGAATTTTTTTACTCTGAGGGTGGTGAGATGTTGGAACAGGTTGCCCAGAGAAGTTGTGGATACCTCACCACTGGAAACGTTCAAGGCCAGGTTGGACAGGGGTTTGAGCAACCTGGTCTAGTGAAAGACGGCCCATGGCAGGGCGTTTAGACTAGATGATCTTTCAAGGTTCCTTCCAACCCAAACCATTCACTGTGAACAGCAATGCTGCGTGGGTTGTAATGGATTTAAGTCCTTAAGACTGAATGCTTAGCTGGGATAGTCTATTGCCAAGAAAGGACTGAATGCTTTTTGCAGCCTCTCCCTTATGAAGGCCATTAATAGCATCCTTCTGTTCTACCTGCCTGTGTGTGTCTTCACTGGACATTTAATGACATGGTATCTTTGAGCTCTTGTTTCCTTGATCAATCATGAGTGAAACTAGCCGACAGATTCCAAAGGCAATTGGGGAAGATGAGAAATATGTATACACATAGCACAACTGCAAAGCTTTGATTTGTTAGAAAAGCAGACTTAAATAATAGGAAAATAAGGAGACAAGAATTTTTACTCACATCTTCAACTAATCCTGCTGCACTATGTAAAACAGGAGTTGGACTCTGCCTTTCATAATGACGGAGTTTTTCATGAATCTGAAAAAGATTACTGAGGTATATTACTACAGAGATATAAAACAGATACAAAACTTCGTCAATATATTTACAATGAAATATTTTTATATTTAAGGAATATAATTTTTCTGAGGTAAGTGTCAGAAAAATAACCTGTCTTGGGGTTACTTTTGCCTTTTTTTAGGAGTATTTTTGTTTTCTTTTTGCTTATGCTAGTTTCGCAGACAGCCAGAAAATCTGTTAAGACTTCAACAGCATAAAGGAAAAAATGAAGCCATCTCACACTGCTGTTTAGGTGCAGGGCACTGTATCTGCATTTTGGCAATCAAGGCAGAAATGTTTTTTCTGAACAAAATATGTTAATTGTCAATGAATGTTCTTAATACTTGTGCTTAAATAAATACATGCTTTGGTCAGTATAGAACTCTACCAAAATAAAAAAAAAAAGCTTTGGCAAAGTAAACAGTTGATGAATCAAAGGAACAGAGAATAAGTAACCTGTAAGGAAAACATACATTCATAAATGAACTTTTACCTTCATCAAGTAGCTGAGACTCTTCTCACTGAAGACGTCCCTAAGAAATCCCATTTCCTCTTTGTGATTTGAGTCAGGTCTTAGCTGAGATGTCAAAAGGGCCAAAGTTTCATGTAATCCTAAATTTAAATTCAAGACAGAACTAAAGCTTTGTAGATGGCATGTCTCACAGGATCTCCTATTGCATACTTAACATCAACTACATTTAATTGACTACTATCTTGGTGATCGTTAAGATTGCAGAGATTTGTGCTTATCTTCCACTCATTTTGCAATGCTCCCTTCTAAAGTGGCAAACACAGTGTAAATGTAAGATATTAAGGGGGCAACTGGGGTTGTTCAGCCTGGAGTAAAGGAGGCTGAGGGAAGTTACTGCTCTCTACAACCCCCTGAAAGGAGGTTGTGGCGAGGGGGGGGAGTCGGTCTCTTCTCCCAGGTAACAGGCAATAGGACAAGAAGAAACAGCTTCAAGTTGTACCAGGGGAGATTTAGACTGGGTATTAGGAAAAAATTCTTCACCAAAAGGGTGAAGCATTGGAACAGGCTGCCCAGGGAAGTGACTGAGTCACCATCCCTGGAGGTATTTAAAAGATGTGTAGCTGTGGTGCTTCGGGACATGGTTTAGTGGTGGTTTGGGCAGTGCTGGGTTAACGGTTGGACTCAATGATCTTCAAGGTCTTTTCCAACTTAAACAATTTAGATTCTATGATTCTAAGACAAAAGCTACCAAAGCAATATATGGTTTTAAAGACATTACTTTTGAAGTTTCTCCCTTCATGTTAACTACCCTTTGTTTCTAGAACAGTTAGCCCTCTAACAAACCTTGAGTTATTAAAATGCCACAGCAGACTTGCAAAATGACTGAACTACCTGCTTTGTTGCACAGCTACCAGCCTTATTTCCTGAGCAATTTTGCTTACAAGTGTTGTCCTGCCCTTCCTAGCTCTGAGGCACTCTGAAGTCAGGTCTGACCACAGGAGGAAAGGACTGGTGTAGATTTTCACTGTGATAGAAGCAAAGCTGTGGCAAGTTTTCTAAAAAGTGCTTAAATCATCAATATCCCAATTTAGCAGTACAAAGGGCCAGACAAATGTTAGGTTTCTTCCTGGTGGACCACACACACACACAAAAAAAAAAGGACGTGTGGGGGGGTATGTGTCAAAATCTGCTCATTTGGCTATTTGCTCCATGAATTTTAGAGTGCATCGGATCCAGGAGGCTCAAACTCACTTCTGCTTTAAAACTCAGTATCATTAGCGTATATGACTTCACTGTGGGTAGCATATTGGAGAAGCTGGTTAGGCAGCCTTGAATGGAATCACTGTTATTTTAAGTCAAAAGGAAGAATATTAACAAACTTTACCAACACTTTTGCAGAAAATATTAGGAAGTGGCACAGCAGAGATCTAAGGGCTGATTTTTAATAAGCATGTGTAGAAGCCAGTGTTATACTGAGAGGTCCAAGTCTGTTCATAGGAGCCTGTCTACCAGCATATATTCAGGGGGCCTAGGATTCTTATGAAACTAGGCGTTTTCTGAAATCTAACTTTATTAATTTCAACCTTTTATATTCCACCTTCCTTGTTGTCTTTTAGGTAACTGCTAAGAAATCTAGTTGAACTGTCTTAATTTGATTTTATTTAACTCCATTTGAATTCATTTCCTGTCTGAAACACATACACTAAGATTTCAGTCACTGGTCTGTCCAAAGCATGCAGATTAGTTACCTGAGTCTTCCGAAAGCACTGGCATGGCTTTGTTCTTAATCTTTGAGACAAATGTTGAACTTAACACGATTGTTTCTTCTTTCTGGACTGCGATTCAGAGGCAGTCCTAAAATGAGCAAAGATAATATCTAAGCTCAAGCATGCGAGAAAAACGGCAATCATGTCAAAATAGTAAATTCCTAGTACATGTGTCTCCCAAGTGTTGTTTAACCTGAATCAGGCAGAGTCCTGCAGTTATTCTGCTACGCAAATAACATGAAAAATATTATGTTATATAATAACCATATGGTATCTTGGACAAAGCTGATGCTGATGAGAGCAGATGCTTCCTATTCTATTCTCAAGACAGTTTTAGAAGGCCTAAGTAACCTGTCTAAAGATACAGAAAAGAAAAAAAGCATGCTGCAAAATGGATGTCTAAAAGCACCAATAAGCACCATTTGCACAGAACTAGAACTAAGGATGCTACAGCAAAAAAAAAGGCTACTTCCATTGCTCAAAAATTCCATCATATGCTTCTACTGCTGATTTTTCTTGTCACTGAGAGCAAATGACTCCAGAGCAATTTCAGTTCAAACTGCAAAACTGAATCTATGCTTATAATCGCCAGTCTGAGATGAAACACTTTGTGTGTTCCAGGGCATTTAAATCTCATTCACGTTCACAAAATTCATCAGAGTAATGCTTGCAGAAAACTAAACAGCCATAACAGCATACAAGAAGGGTTAGAAGGATATGTGGGATACTCCACCTCTTTCCTGAACGCAATAAAGGATGTTCCTTGTGTTTCTATTTGTAGATAAGACTGATACTTTGATAGCATGACACAAGTTTGATGGTTTTCTAGTTCAACTTTATTTTTATTAGCTGCCTGAAAATGCATCACAAGTTAGCATATACCAATTTAGCATTTTCTAGATTCCTGAGTTTCTCTACAATGTACTGAAATATTAAGCTCAACAGTCACCTGTGGTTTAACACCCCTTATTTTCTACTGCTATGCTTAAGTAGCCCACCTGGGTATCAGAACATAACTCTTTCTAAGAGTTATGTTTTCTCAGTTCTCTAAGCAAGTGAACTGAGAGTGTTGAAATTTCACTCTAATCCATGGACTGTACTCAAGTGTATTACATATACTACACATTTATTTAATTCACTTTCAAAAGCATTTCTATTGCCCATTGCTTTGCAGAAATAAACATTTCACATCCACACTTCATGCCAAAAGAAATGTATTGGCAATTCATTCAACCGCTCTGGTTCCTTGACTATTGCCTTTCATTTGACACATATTTAAATCTACTCTAATTATCAAGAGAAGGAACTTTAATTGTGTGTTCTGTCTGTGTAAGAATGCATACTTCCCACAGTCAAACTTATTTAGTACCAAAACCCAAGAAAACCCAAGTTATTTCCCAGACTCTTAGCAAAAAAAAAATCAAAATGAAGACCACCCCAGAGGCATTTCCCATGTTCTGTAAAAATTCTGTTAGCCAGGACTTACTGGAATGAACAGTCAGAATAATGAAAAGCATTCCGTATCCAGTGATCTGTTACCAGCGTGCTCCGTGTCAATACTCAGGGCTACCTTCAAGGTATTAAATTCAGCCCCAGCATGTGATATTTTGCAAGAGGGGCCCAACACCACGAATCTGTCTTTTCATCACTGTAATATGAGTAGGCTCAAATACAATTTCCTTCTTAAAAATATCTACCCTAACCCATAATTCATTTTTCACCCATATCCTTGCCCAGCTGTTCCTGAGACAGAGTGTTTGAGCCACCTTCCCTGACTAAGAAAAGGACTGTTGGTATTTGGAAAGGGCTAAATATACTGAACTAATGCTGTAGCTGGGATCAAAGGGGATTAAACAGAAGCATAATATGCTTTGGCATATCCCCATTAACTTAGAAAATAAACCTAGTGTCTTTCACAGCCTAATACAACATAAAGCTTCTGTAATCCACATAAATCGGTGAAAGCAGTAGATCTCACTTGAGAAAGCAGTGGCATTTTAACATCTTTCCAGGGGAAGATCACCCCTGTGATTAGGTATGAAAATGCATCTGCACGCTAGTAAGGTCATAGTTGATAGCTACGACAAGGATTTCTCCTCACTTTGCTTTTGTGTACAAGAAGTGTCCAAATCTGACCGAACTAGTCCTTGGCTGGGTACTACACCTGCTTCAGCACTAAGGAGCGACGGCTCCGACGGCTGAACGGCGCACGAAGGAGGCCGCACGTCGCTCCCTGTTCGGCACCACGGGGACCGGCTCCGAGCCCCCTCAGCAGGCGCCCAACGCCACGGCCCCGCGCTCGGCGGGGGGCCCTTCAGGCGACCTGGGGGCTGGCAGGGAATCCGAGGGGCGGGAGCGCGGCCGGGCGGCCCCGCTCCCCCCGTGCGCCGGGAGGACTGTCCCGCGTCGGGGGCAGCTTTCCATGCCCTCCACCGAGCTCGGGCACCGATGACTGCCGACGGCAAGGCTAGTGCGGCCGACCCTTCTCACGGCCCAAGCCTCGGGCCAACGGGTATGGGCCGAGTTTACGCCCCGGGCTGGACTTCCTGCACGCCGGCAGCGAGACGTCCTCTTCCAGACCTGCTTCCCCAGCTACGCGGCAGCAAGCGCCTCTCCAGCCCCATCTCTGCCGCCTGGAGGACTCCCCAGGGCTTCCCGCCAGCCCCGGCCCCAGGGCCCCGGCCAAAGCCCACCACACAAATGCCATCGGACCCGCAGGCTTCCGCCGCGCCGGGGCCCGCGCCTCGAAGGCAGCGTCAGAACTCGGCCCGGCCCTGCCACGCCCCGCCCCGCCCGGCTGCAAAATGGCGTCGCCCTAGCAGCCTCTGCAGGTACAGAGCCGTGCCACGCTTCGGGAGCAGTGCTGCCGCCGGGCGACTGTTACCTGAGAGTGCGGGCCCGGCCCCGGCCCCGGCCCCGGCCCCGGGCCCGTGCGGTGCTGTCTGCCCGCCCTGTAGGCCGCAGAGCAGCTCCCCGGCGCTCGCGTCCCTGTAGTCCGCTGCGCGCCTCGCTCATGCGCCCTCACAGCCGTCCTACGCGCCGCCTCCCTCCCTCCCCCGACCCGCTCGGGGCCGAGCGGGCGACAGCGCCGGGAGCGGGGCGGGCTGGAGACCGCCTGGCTCGTTGTGCACCGCTGGCGATTCGCCGCGTAACCGCAGCGTAGAGTCGGAGCGGCAGCGCACCGCCGAGCCTGGTGACTGCGAGCTCCGGCGCGTCGTATTGGCCCCGAGCTGGCGGCGCCGCGTGCGCCTTTCCCGTGAGGGAGCACGGGCCGGCAGCCGGGGCGTCGTACGGACCAGGCTCTTGCCGCGGCCTGGACCTGCTCTGCGCCGCCCGGGCTCCAGGGCCCCGTGTTTGAGGTCAGGGAGCGAGTGTCGATGGTGGCGAATGCACCCATCTGGTCGCCGGGCTGCTGCCAGCTGTGCGTTGGCGTTGGGAGACTGGAAGGAGGACACTGCAGGGGCTTTCTGGATTTTTTTCTAGGGGAGTTTGTCCCTCGAGGCATTGGAGCAGGCACAAAAATACTTGGGGGCAAATAGTGCTGGTGGATGTTTGCTGGCCAGCCCTCAAGGGAGCAGGAGCTCGCAGGCTAATCACACAGGATGGCTGGCTGGGCGTGCATGAGGAGCGAACTGGTTGCAGAATGGGAGCGTAACTGCTACTGGGGTACTACATACAGACTAATGAGCCCTGCTGAGGGCCAACGAGCTGCAGCATCTGTATGGTGCTGAAACACTGAGGTGAGCTGTGTATTCTTTGCACCTTACTATATTGTGCGGTATGGCTTGATATCATCCACGTAACCTGTAAGGAAGTAGGAGTCTGGAATTACCAAATCTGGATATTTGTGTTCTGTACAGCTAGGTAATCAAATTTCTCTTCAGTGTGTGTTAGATAGCAAACCTCCCTCCAAAAACCACAATATATGCTTTAAAAAATTAGTTTAGAGTTAGAAGGTAGACTCTGCTGCTACTGTCTCCCCTTCAGAGTATTAAGAAACTGTCTGACCGGCAGGCACGTGCCTGGAGACACATGATTATTGTTGGATCGTTAAATGAAAGGGTTTTGTCCACATCTTGGATAATGCCTTCTCAGAGACTCTGCTGCTGTAGCCCTTCTTTTGCAAGAAATATCAAGAGTATAATGCTCTTCTGGGGGATCCCCTAAGGGATACTTAGGGACAATGAAATATTTTTATAAAGTTTCGTTCACCAGTGAAATTAATTTCAAATTGTTTCACCCATCTGCTATTTGCTATGAAGCCTCTCCTATGTGGACTGGCTGAGAGAGCTGGGATCACTCAGCCTGGAGAAGAAAAGGCTCCAGGGAGACCTTAGAGCCTCTTCCAGTACCTAAAGGGGGCCTACAGAAAAGATGGAGAGGGACTTTTTATCAGGGAGTGTAGTGATAGGATGAGAGGTAGCGGTTTTAAACTGAAAGAGGGTAGATTTAGATTAGATATTAGGAAGAAGCTCTTTACTCTGAGGGTGGTGAGACACTGGCAGAGGTTGCCCAGACAAGTTGTGGATGCCCCATCCCTGGAGGTATTCAAGGGTGTTCACTAGATGATCTTTAAGGTCCCTTCCAACTCAACTATTCTATGAGTCCATATTTGCAATAAAATGATGTGCTTGATTTGGGAGGAAATTGTGATCCTCTGAGTTCTGGAAAATATGACGCCTCAAATACCATAAAGCACCTACTGCAGCTAGCATGAATGTTTTAAAAATATTTGCTTGCGCTTTAGCATTTGGTGAAAATACTGAAATTAAAATTCAGACAAATAGTTTATTCATTTCCTAGTCTAGAACTGAAGCAAAACGTAATCACCAGTTATTACAGACTTGCTTTCTAAAAACTCAGTAACAGCGGATTACGGTTTCGTAATGACAGTGCTTTGCTGAAAATTAGATGTTGAAATGACTGACCTGAATGTCAATGCTGTTGTTATATAACTGAGAATTAAATTCAAATACCGATTATTTTTGAGAAACAACATTAAAAATAATAAGGGGTGGGGCAGAGAAAGTCAGAAGCCTAGCCCCACTTTGAACTTCTAATGCCATTAGTAAACACTGCTGATTTCAGATCTTTTCCATCCATCAAAAACACAAGAGCTGCACTGAAATCACTTAAGCTTCTAGGGAACTGTCTTTCAAACAGCTTCTCTGCTAGTTCGGGGTAAGCGGAACTCTGGTGGTAGCCAGGAGTGGTTCACTTATAATTCTTATGTCTTTCAAATGCGGATTGAGGATTAGCATCTTCGCGTGCCTTTGTCTAAGAGCTGACCTGTCTCGCGATTTCCTTCTAAAATCCCTAGTGCTGCCGGCAGCGCGGCCTCTCGGCGGATGACGCGCCGCCGCTCACATCATGATTCTCGTCTCCGGCAGCCCGAACTCTGCTACCGGGGTGTTACGACATCTGTCACGTCATCATCATCCCTCCTCGCCCAGGGGTCTCTGAGCGCGGAAGGAGGCGCTGACCGCCAACGGCCCGCAGCAAACACAGGCCGGCGGCACCGCGCGCCCCGCGGGCTCCCCGCCCCCGCCGGCACCGCCCCACGCCGGCTACGCCCTGCGCGCCGCCCTGCCCCGCCAGCGCTGCTCCGGCTGCGGCCTGCCGGCTGCGCTTTCTGGTGTCCGCTCGCTCTCGTTGCAGGCTGTCCGCCCGTTCGTCCTCCGTGCTGTCAGTGGCTGATTCCCGCTCTGTGGGCGTCCGGGGGCAACCTGCTCCCTGGGGGCCGGTGCTGCGCTCGGAGGCTGCTGCGCGGAGGCAGCGAGGTGCCGCCGCCCCACCGCCCCGCCGTATCCTCACCGCGGCCGCGGAGGGCCTTGGCAGCCGGCAGCATGTCTGCCCTGCGCAGGAAGTTTGGGGACGAGTACCAGGCGGTGGGCCCGACTTGCGGCGGCACCCGCAGAGAGCGGCAGCGCTTTGTGGACAAGAACGGGCGCTGCAACGTGCAACACGGGAACCTGGGTGGTGAGAGCAGCCGCTACCTCTCTGACCTCTTCACCACGCTGGTGGACCTCAAGTGGCGCTGGAACCTGCTCATCTTCCTGCTGACCTACACAGTTGCCTGGCTGGTCATGGCCTCAATGTGGTGGGGCATTGCCTACCTGCGAGGTGACCTGCACCGGGCACATGATGACGCTTACAGTCCGTGTGTGGCCAACGTATACAACTTTCCCTCTGCCTTCCTCTTCTTCATAGAGACTGAAGCCACCATTGGCTATGGACACCGCTACATTACCGAGCGCTGCCCTGAGGGCATTGTGCTCTTCCTCTTTCAGTCACTGCTAGGCTCCATCGTTGATGCATTCCTCATTGGCTGCATGTTCATCAAGATGTCCCAGCCCAAGAAGCGAGCTGAGACCCTCATGTTCAGCCGTACCGCAGTTGTTTCACAGCGGGATGGCAAGCTCTGCCTCATGTTCCGTGTCGGCAACCTCCGCAACAGCCACATGGTGTCTGCCCAGATCCGCTGCAAGCTGATCAAGGTGAGGCCTGACGCGGTGGTGGGCAGGACGGGACACCCGCGTTGCAGCGGGCCAGCACAGGCAGGGCACAGGCCAAGTGCAACCATGTGTCCATAGTGCAGGCGGCTTGGAGCTTCCCCTGTGCAGCCCCTGCTGCTCTTTGCTGGTGGCTTTGCCCTGCCCTGGGGACAGCTTCCCTGTTCCCTTGGCATATGGGTGAGCAGATGTGGCTGGGGAGGTAAGAAGGGCTTCAGAAAAATTTGGTGTGGCTGCCTATAGTGGGAGCTACAAAAGAGCCAAGCATGGATAGGGGAAAAGGCTGTCTCATCAGAGAGCTCCCAGAGGCATCCCAGTGGATTTTGAGGCTTGCAGGAAGCCACTTTGGTCAGGAAGGAGGGATGTGTCAGGATACAGGATAGCTGCAGGGAGGGATACTGAGGCATGCCCCTTAGCAGGTGACAGCTGGGAATAAGAAATTGATTCTACCCATTTTGTGGTGATATTAAATTAGGACAAAGATTAACCTTGACCTTCTCTTCCCCTTGGGGAAAGTTGAGGAGCTTCAACTTACAGTTCCTTACCCCATGGTTCTGGCCAGTAGCCTCCCAGTGTTTCAGAGGGATTGTGCAGGTGCTTTAGTGGAAATGCCCTTTGATTGCCACTGATAGCTATTTATCAATCACTGACAATGGTTTGCGTAATTCAGAATGCAAGAAAACTGGAATTCAAAGGCGATCATAACAAAAAAAAAATCGTCAAAAGAAATCGTCAGGAGACAGTAAGTTTGTCAAGCACCAAAGTCTGAAGAGACATCGGGCAGGAGTAGAATGGAAGGAAAACACTGCGTGCAGGATGCCAAGATGAAGCAACATAGCAGCTCCTAGCAGCTATGTCTTGTCACGGGAGCACGCTTGATGGGGAGCATCACAAGCTGGATCCCAGTGATGATGTTCATTTCAGAATATCATATTTGAATGTTGTAAATGTTCTCTATGGTAATTTTCTCTTTGGAGCAGTTGTTTGGCCATTTTAATTACCTGCAGAAACAAGCATGATACAGTAGGTGATGGGACAATGGTAAATGCGAAAGGTTGTTTTCCTTCTGTGCAGAGAGCTTGACTGAACTGTTAATTTTTCTTGCTGTAGAATACCATTTAAAATGGAGAATCTGCTAAGATCCAAAAGAGGTTTTATAGATATATGGGAACAAGCTGTCAGAAGTTACAATGGAGCAATTTTTGTAGGAATCAGGAAGCTGGCAAAACCAATTTTTTGTTGACCTCTAACTATTAATTAGCAGAAAGCCTCCTCTAAAGTGTTTAATTCTGTCCATCATCCAAGACAGAGTGCAAGTCAAAGTGGAATAAAAGCAGTGTCACAGTTGTGGTTTTAGTGATAGTAATTTGCTATAAACTTTTTTTGAAATAAGACACCGAGCACACAATGTAGTGTGCTTTCTGCTGACAATTCTATTGCTACAAAATGCTGGTATGCAGATGATTGGGACAGAAAACACAAGGACATTTGATGGACCTGCTTCACCAATTCGTCTTATGATGGCTGTTTCATAGACTAGACAATGAATCAGTGAGTAATACTTGATTTCTTTCAAATGATCATCATGCCCATGACTTGTCTTCAAGCTACTTTGCAAGCTTTGGCAAATATAAGCTATAGACACAGGAAAGTTTAGAAGTGAACGTTTGTGTACTAGCTGCCCTCTCAGTCCTCATTACAAGGCGTGATACTAGTTCCCATGTCTTTCTGTAAATCATCCTCAGTTTGCTGAGGCACCCCTTGGACTGGACACATCATTCCAGCAGCCATAGCGGCCGTTCCGGCAGTGTGTGAATTTACATCAGCTGCTTTCGAGTACCTTTGTGTGTCCTGTAACCCTATGGTGAATGTGTTGGAACTCGCTAATCATTTATCTTGAGAGAGTTCTGCCATTTTGTGATTTGTGCTCTTTCCTCTGTGCTTTGTACGATGCTGTTGACAGCTGATCTTGCTGCACTTCTCCTGTACCCAATTAGATAGCTAGAATATTTTTTAAACTTGTGTCATAGTGAAAGAATGTGAAGAAATATCTTATCGCACTTTTGTACTTGATAGGAGCCATATTTAGTAGTGAACATGGTGTTTCGGTGGGACCAATGGAGCCCTGAGGATTTACATTTGTAAAGAAAGTACACCAATCTAAGTCTGTCTGAGTGGCATTTACTGACAGTGTGATATATGCCCTAGGATATTTGGTAGATTATAGTGATGCCACCACACTGTGCTGGCTTTTTTTGTGGTCTGGGTAACTGCGCAGCAGCACGGTGTAGCGATGTCACGAGAAAGTCTGGGTCCCTTTATAGGCTGAGTTGTGGAGAGTTTGGAAAACCGAGTTACAAGACTAAGCGTGCGTGCTTCAGCAAAAACTTCTCCAAAAACCCAAATCTTTCTAATTTACATTGGGTGCTCTAGAGGCAGGAAAAAGCAAACTCCTGGGGCAAGAAACAGAAAGAAGCCGGTTGGAACTAGCTGCTGAAAATGTGCCATTGCAGATCCTGGCCTGTTCAGTGTCCCAGTGAACTGTATTTTTCTGCCTGTTAGTTCCTGGAGCTCACTAGTGTGCCTGAGCGATCTGGTGATAGCAGCAGCAACCAACATCCACTGTATGGCGATCAGTATTGATATTTTAAAAATTACAGTACATATTTTTAATCTTCTGTTGATGGGGCTACATATGTCACTGATAAGCATGACAGTGTCGGTACGTAAAGTGGTCTGTAAAGTGTTTCAGCTAGTAGTATAGGACGTTTTGATTCTTAAAGCTGAGGAATGCAAAAGCATTGTAGCCTGTTTTCAACACATGCTAAACAGTAGTTTTAAAAGTAAAATTGTGAAGCGTAGTAGCCATAGAGCCAGTGTGCTTTGGGTTATGACCAGCAGGCACCTACTCTTTGAGCGGTACCAATTAACAGCTTTGAAAAAGCTGAAAGCAAACAAAATGGTAACAGAAAGTTCGCAGATGGCAGTCATTGCAAATAAGACCCATTATAATGTGATCTCAATAACTCGATAAGCAGGGCAGAAGGTGCAAACGATATGTTTTTTAATATCACAGAATCATTCAGATTGGAAGGGACCTTGGGAGGTCTCTAGTCCAGCCTACAGCATGGTGAGCTAGGGGGTCAGACCAGGTTGCTCTGGGCTTTTTCCAGTCTAGTTTTGGAAACCTCTAAGGACAAAGACTGCACAGCCTTGCTGGGGAAGGTCTTTCACTGCTTATCTGTCCTTAGGATGGAAAAGTTTTTCTTTAATCCAGTCTGAACTTCTCTTGTTTCAATTTAGGCCTGTTGTCTCTTGCTGCCGCAGTGCACTGCTGTGAAGAGCCTGGCTCCATCTTCTTGGTTACCTTCCTCTTACATGGTTTTGGAAGGTTGCTATTAGATTGCCTCTAAGCCTTCTCTTTCCCGGTCTGAACAAGCTTAGCACGCTTAGGTCGTCTTAGGGCAACCGTACTGTATTAAAAAGTAGCAGTCATCCTGGGAATTACCTAAGCTCGAGCTCCAGGTGTAATGTCGCTACCAAAAACCCATGCAATTCCTTAACAGCAGTATCAAAGGAACAAGTTCATATTATTTCAGTAACGTAATACATAGTAAGTGTTCTCACAAGTTGCTAGTCTAAGAGCGGGACAGAAGTGCAAATGGGTGAGATCAAGGGTTTTCCTCTCAAATAGCAGAAGTGAAAATACCATAGTACCGTACGGTAAATTAGCACATACCAGTTTAGCATTTTCTAGATTCCTGAGTTTCTCTACAGCGTACTGTTATATTAAGCTTGATGATTATCTGTCTTTTGCATCCTGCGTTTTCTACTCCAATGCTTAATTAGTCTACCTAGGTATCAAAACATATTTATGTGAGTTCTCTAAAGTAAACTGAAAGCAGGTTAATAATAATAAAACTGTGTTGTCTCCGGTTAAAAAAGGATGTGCATAAACAACAGGGTTTAGAAAAGCGCTGAGAATGAATAAAGGATGGGAGCAAAGACTCAAAGGGCATGAAATGTTTGCTCAGACACAAAAACAGATCAAGTGATGGTCTGTGATGGTAATTCCCAGGATGACCGCTACTTTTTAATACAGTACGGTTGCCCTAAGATGACCTAAGCGTGCTAAGCTTGTTCAGACCGGGAAAGAGAAGGCTTAGAGGCAATCTAATAGCAACCTTCCAAAACCATGTAAGAGGAAGGTAACCAAGAAGATGGAGCCAGACCAATGGAAGTCTGACTACTAATAAGAAACAAAACAAAGATCCAGTGACAGAAAGTTAAAGGTGGAAAAATTCAGACACAGAAGGATTTTTTTTTTTTCTTAGGTGCGAGGCAATTAACCTTCAGAGCAACTGATCTAGACCTTTGGATTCTCTACCTTTGGCCACATTTAAAATGAAAGCTGGGGCATTTCTAAGTAATTGTGCCCTTATTCAAGCATGTATTAATCCGCAGAATTTATTTGGCTTTGTGTTATGCAGGTGATCGAAATAGAGAATCACAAGTGTTCCTTCCATACTTATTGCTGACAGTTTATGGTCCTCCGCCCTGTTTCGTGGTCCTTTGAGTAAAGCTATATATATATGCAGCAAAGGTCACTGGCTAGGGATCTTACAATATTAGGGCTTAATTCAGGTTAATTTCTTTTTATTTAACAAATAAGTTTAAAAATTCTCTATGCCCTGCATAAATCAGTCCTGTATGTAAGATACCGAGTACCTCAAACACAACCTTTTGCTTTCTCCCAGATCTGTTACCTCTAATCATCCTCGCTGGATTTGTTTACTATTGAGCGGAATTGATCGAAGATTCTTCCACAGAGAAAAATGGTTTGTAGATGAAACGCTTCTTAAGTCATTCAGGCAGCACTTTGTGCAAATATGCACATTTTCTGTCTAGGCAATTGTATTTGATTAAACTTTTGGAAAATTTCAGGTTTAGATGCTGGTTCATACAGCTCATGTAGAGCCTCGTGACCTCAGAGCAAAGATCACGTGTTGCCAACCAATTTGTGCGCCTGCTGAAAGAACAGCAGCCAGGCAACAAAAGCAGTGGTGTAGCCTGCAGCTTAGCGCTGCAGGTTCCCGCAGGAAAAGAGAAAGGATGTTTTTGCAGTAGTTTGATTATACCTGTGCATATAACAGAGACTGTCACGATTGCTTTTAATTTATAGCACTGTCTTTTACCTTTCGAAGCACAGATAATCCACGAGAATGCTTTTACAAGCAATCAGCTGATATTTTCCTTTCCCTGTCCTCATTAATAATGGACAAACTGACTCTTGTGAAAGGGAGAACCTGGTTATTTAGGTAGGAAGAATTTTGTTTTTCCTCAGCAGAAGGACAGACACATAGCACATAAATGAAATCATGTGTTGTATTTAATAAGGAGCTATACTCTGCCAGCTATCTAACTGCGTATGTAATCAGCAGTAAATACCAGGCAGTTAAAAATTCAGCATTTTGGAGATACAGGTGAAGCAGAGAGACAATCTGAAGGCACACTAGTTGCTTAGGGATTTTTTTTAAAGACAGAAACTTTCTTAGAAGAATACCAATCGGATCTAAGTCAATGGGAAAACTGCAAGCTTCGGCTTGCCCTCAGGACTGATGGGTAGAGTTTCCAAGCAATGGAACCAATACATTTGTCAATACCAATGCAACAGAGTTAAAACTATTTAGTAACTATGGAATAATGTATCATTTATAATCAGTAGTCGGCCTCTTTAAAGAATTAAGTGCTTTCTAATAAGCAATAAGCAGAAAGGATTTTAACTACACTTTGCAAAGCTTTTAATTTTAATGGGCAGTTTCCACCAAAGACCTTTAAAACAATCAGCTGAGGTGCTGCCAGGTCAACTGATGTAATTTTTAGTTATACTTTGAATACCAGGAAAATTTTTGGGGAACGCTATGGGGTGGGGGGAAGCTATCGTATCAGTATTTTTATTGGACCCGTGAAATGATGTGGATAAAAACGGGCCACTTAGCTTAATAATGATCATAAGTTCATTATCAAAATCAACATACAGGAGATGGTACATGCAAATTGGCAAGAGATAATAGCATCGTTAGTAACAATTCAGATAGTTTTGTGGAAATGTCGGTTACCAGACGTACTGTACAATTACTGTGATGCTTACCTTTGAGTTTGTGTCCACCAAACAAAAATCAGTAACGTATAAAAATAACGAAACATGAAATCAGGCAATGAATTAAAATGTGCCTGCCTTGTAGATTTTGTTCTCATTATTGGGAGCTTTTTGCTGCAGGACGTTCACGGTGAACATCCGTTATAGAGGCGTGTAGTGTGGTACCTATGGTTTTGTTAAAAAAAATAATAATATGTATTTCATAGTAAACTTTGTAGATGATGATGAGATCTAGTGGCATAGTAAGAAAAGTCAAAATTGGTCATATATAGTATCCTTATAGTATTTAGCATTACTTGTATCTCCATCGTGAAGACCCCAGACCTAATATGTAGATGATAATGTTATGAAAGAGGCATGTTTAAACTTCATTGTCTTGCTTTTCATATTTTGCCTCATACGGCGATTACTAAATCATCTTTTCATCTTTAGTCTCGACAGACACCGGAGGGAGAATTTCTGCCACTAGACCAGTGTGAACTGGATGTCGGATTTGGAACTGGAGCTGACCAGCTGTTTTTGGTTTCCCCATTAACCATCTGTCATGAAATTAACTCAAAGAGCCCCTTTTTTTGTCTCTCTCAAAGATCACTAAGAAGTGAGCAATTTGAAATAGTTGTCATCCTTGAAGGAATCGTTGAGACTACCGGTAAGATTTAGATTAATATGCACGCTCTAATTTTTAGTCTTTGTTTTCAGTCCTGATATTTTTAGTGAGGCAGCTGTTAATCCTTTCAGGATGCTAATCCTGTATGCTCCAGCATATCCTGCCATATGCTACAGGGCTTCAGTGGCCTCTACCAGCCAACCAGCCCTTCCCCACAGGGCTCTGCATTACAGATGCCCAAAGCGGCTGACACATCCAAGAAGAGATGCACCCTGACACTCTTTGAGTATGGCATGCAGAGTATAACACCCTTAGGAGGCTTATGCTTAAGGACCACCGCTCCAAACAAACGTTGAACTTTAAAAGTTGCCAGTGCTGCAAAATCACTTTCGGCCTAGCTTGCGTTAAATTGAATGCAAAATAACAAATCCAGTTTTACAGTAGAAATACAGACCACGTAGCTGTAAAGACTGTAGGAACACATGGTAATCAGCAAGTATGAGCAGGGCTTTCTTTTTTTTTTAAATTCTGATACAGTGCTGTCCAGATGACAGCTGACTTTGTGGCCTTGTCTTTTGAGGACTTAATTCTTTTTTGAATTCTGTGACAGTGCGCTGCAGTTACGTACGAAGCTCTGCATCGAGGATCCATACGTGCAGGTGAAGTCCAAATCTTTCTGTACGTTCATCAATATCCTAAACTTCCTCTCCCTTCTTTTAAAGATTTTTTTAAACTTTGATTAATCAAGGAGCACTTTCATCCTTCTTTCAACAAGATTACTGGTTGCCCGGTACCTGCCTTAGAAACAGTCATGTCCTTCTGGCACAGCCAAGTGCAGTCATCTCACGCTGGACAGGAAACAGAACTGACGGATTACTATCCACGTGCTCGAAACAAATACACAATCCACCGGAGCAGAACACTCTCCCACGTTGAGCACGGCAGTCTTTAGATTCTCACAGAAGCCTCTTCTTATCCTGCAATTGAACCGTTTATCTTAGATAGGCATGCATTCATAACCACACTTGATGCAATTACCTAACTGGGTATCGCAAGGGAAACTTTTTTGCACTTGTTTGAGAACTAATGTAGCAGTAAGAGGAGAGTGAATCAGAGCTTGGTCTTACTGACTGCAAATTCTGCCTCTGAAGAGTACCACGACAGGAAGTCTTAAAGGTCTGCTCATCTGGGATATTTGTATTAATTATCATCAGAACGGTTGTGCTGAGACTGTAACAGATTTGTTGGCTTGGTTAGAACACATTTTAGCTGCCAGTTCACACATGTAAATAATTGTCAACGATGTACGTTTGTATTGTGGAACAAATGCTTCTACAAGCTGTAGAGTGGTACCTGCATCTTAGCATGGAAGACAGCTGCAGTGTCTCTGCACAGCTTTTGTCTTGACATACTATTTGGAGAAAAAGTAGCGTAGCCTATAGAAGGACTGGAATATTAAATTTTTCATTTAGCTTTGGCTCCCCTCATGCCCAGTCTTTGCCAGGGAATTCTCTAAGTCTCTGCCAGGCAATGGTTCTTTCTCCCAAGGTGTCATCATTTAGGCTGGGCTAGCCACAAAAATGAACGACAGATGCTCTCTTTTAACCTCTCTCCCTTCCCAGAAGAGAAGGAAGAGAGAATAAGGGAGGGAGACTTATGGGTTGAAAATAAACCTAACTAATGAAATATGAAAATAAAACTATTAACAATAAAAAGACATTAATGTTAATAAGAAAATAATTACATATATACAATATATACGGAGCCCCTAACTAGCTCCCAGGATGAGGATCTCGACACCGGCAGCACTGGGAAAATTTCAGACTAGACTCAGTGACGGTCAGGAACTGGATTCTGGATCTGGAGGCAGGAATGCGTGGATCAGGATCAAGGACAGACAAACACACAGAGTCCTCCTCTGACATCAGCCATTGAAGAAAGAGGCTGACTCTTTCATCCCTCAGCTTTTATCCTGAGTGTGGCAAATGGGATGGAATACCCTATTGGTCAGTTTGGGGTCACCTGTCCCCTCCTCCGCACAGGTGGGACACGTCTATGCTTCTCCACTTCCGACCCTCCAACAGGGCAAATAACAAAGTGAGCCGACTTTGGTTGTTACAGTTATAAGTATAAGCAAGAGCCTTTCTGCATGTCATTCCTTAGTGTGAACTGTAAACATCAGACAGTATCACTCTGGAAGCAGACACTGTCTGAAGAACATACTGTTAATTTCACAGAGTGTAGTCAGTTAGAAGAGACTTGACTTAAAAGTAAGATCACCGAAAAGAAAATTGGTTTTGTTTTACCTCAAACCAGGACACAAGGTGACTTCCAGGAAGCATTATGATTTACAAACTATAAGGTTGTTGTTGCTAGTGATCTAACACTGCCTTAATTTTATGTTTTGCTTTTATCAAAAGCTGTTTGCTTGGTGTGAGTCTGCACTATTTCCTGCAATACTTGCATAAAAATCTAGTCAATCAGAGGCACTCCATTGAGTGTCGAGAGATTGACTAGGAACAATTGCTCCGTTTTATGATCTATAAATTTGTTAGCTTACAGGCTACAACTGAATTTTATGCATCAGCCTTACCTTGTATTTTTTGTTCAATGTGCCTTGTTGTCTGCTTGCTCACGTTAGTGTGTCATGCTCTTGTCTCTGTTTCTGTAGGAATGACATGTCAAGCTAGGACCTCATATACAGAAGATGAAGTTCTTTGGGGTCACAGATTCCTCCCGGTAATGTCCCTAGAAGATGGCTTTTTCCGTGTCGATTATTCTCAGTTTCATGCTACATTTGAAGTCCCCACTCCTCCTTACAGTGTTAAAGAGCAAGAAGAAAACCTGTCCTTGTCATCTCCTTTGAATAGTCCTGCCGATAATAACAAAACGAGAAGAGAACAGGTTTGTTCACTTGACTGTATTGCTGTTGCAAGAGAGAAAAACACACTCCCTTTTAAACTTCAGAAGATTAGCTTAAGAAAGGAAGACTTTCCAAGAGGAGCCCTGAGAATGAGTTCCAGTAACACAGAGAAGACTTGCAGTACCGGAGATCTCTTGAAAATTCAAGAAATAAGTCCCATCTCTGACAGTGAAGACAGTGATGACAGGATACAGCTGAAAGCTTTAAAAATAAGTGCCGGGGCTTTGACTCAGTCTACTGGCGATCTCGAGTTCCAGAAGAACCCTCCAAGTATGTGCGCTCTAGAGATGAAATTTGAATTTTCCTGCCAAACTTCGAAAAACAAACTCTGATCGCCTCTCTTAAGAGCAGAAGCAACAGGAGTTGTTGCTGATAAACTGCATTCAAGACTGCTGACCTGAAAGAATTGTCTTACGGTAAAGTCATAATTTGGTTTTGCCACTTTCAGGAAGAACCATCCTTTTTGTATAATGGCTCTGTACAGATCCAACTTAGGTAGCATAATAGGACTTTGAGGGGCAGTAAGGTTAGACTGTCGTGCCAAAGAGATCGATGCCTAATGATGTTTTTTGGCATGCTCGTTGCAAATCTCCATTGTCTTCCATACAGGCAGATGCTTTTTCACGAAGCAAAGCCCAGATCCTTAGTTGCAGAGTGAAATGTTCAGACATCAAGCCAAAAAGGCTGTAAAACCAGCTGAAACACAATTTTGTGTAGCTCAGATCTTTGACTGTTCCTAATGTATAGAATAGAAGAACACAGGAAGAATCCGTGATGCTGCTTGGTCGTAGCCTGGTTCTCTCTGTGACGCCGTTGGAAGGCAGCCTCCCTGTGCAGCCTGGTGGCACACATCCTTCTTTGCCGATGATTGTGGCATGCCAGCTCTGTGCCCTTAGAACCTCGTTCATTGTCATTCAGGTAAAGGAAGCGGTTTGCAAATTTGTGTCATTCGACTCAACGCAAGCTCTCATAAACACGGGGATCATTTACTCTGTCCAGAATTAGACTCCAGCATTCAATCAGGTGGATCACATAATGAATTTTAACAACCATTGTCACGACTCACTGTGAAGGGAACTTGAGGTTGGTAGCTCAACGGTATGTCTCATACCTCAACTTCATGAAACTTTAGTTTGGAGACTCCCCGTAAGTAAATAAAAGCACATAAAAGCAAAGTGCTAGATAATGATCGGTCATTACAAGAATGGACAACAGTATGTACGCATCTCAGAGTTTTACTAGTGAATGGTAAGGATCTTTGATGTTGTGCTTTTTTTTTTTTTTGGGTTACATTTGCCTTCTCCATTTATGTATGAATCTCAATACTTTTGTAGAGTTGACATTTACAATATTATGCAATTTACTGCAGGGTAGAACTCTGTTTAAATATAGATATATTAAAGTGCTGGAAGAAAAGGCAGCACAGGTCTGTAACATGTTAAGTGTGCAGCTGAGAGGGTTTTCATGTTTTTGAGCATTCTCTCAAAGTGCTTCTGCTAATAATGGCGATTTACTTTCAATTGGTGAATGAATATTTTAGATGATCAGTCTTGGAATATGCAACCTTATCTGGAGAAATGACCAAAAGGATGTCAGTGTAGATTTACACAGAGGTGTTGGTATTTTGGTATTCGGTATCTCTTTAAAGTGTCATACAGTTTTCTAAGTGACTGGCCTTGAACAAGAGGGAAAAATCCTCTTCTATTTTTAAACCAAACCTTGCTTAACTGAACTACTGTTTGAGCATCGGGAAACGGTGAGAACTAGATTTCGACTTTCTTAGATTGCCTGGGGTTCTACAATTGAGAATCCATCTATCCATCTCAACCTGTGAAAGAGGGCTCTTTTTTTTTTTTTTTTTTTTCCCCCAGTTGTTAGTGAGCAAGCATAACAACTTGAAAAGAAACTGTTTTGTAAATTACGATGTTTTAGATGCTGGTTGACACCAGCATACAGGGTGCTTATCACTAGCAGCGCACTCCCCAACAGAAGGATCAAATTCTGCTCTTGTTACATGGACAGAGTTCAGTCAAATTTAAAAGGGGTTGCTATGGCCATATTAATTGGCAATGCATACTTTGATTACTAGAACGGAGAGGGAAAGCGATACATCTAAGACCAGGGATGGCTTGGCTCGCGTAAATCACTATTTCTTGCTTTTGATTTCCTGCCTGTGGTGTGAAACTGGAAAATGGTATTTTGCACAGGGGTAGGATTTGCTTGTTGTTGTTCCTGTTTGTTTACAACATGAATTTAAATGTTATCTATGTGCCGAAATCTGTAATTTCATTTATTAAATGTATTAGTATGGTAGATTTAGATGACAACATGAGGTCTTGATGGATGATGACTTTCCCCATTCTTCAGAACAGCCGGTATTTGTATAAAATAAAATTACATCCACCTTGGGTGTCTAGCATTCTTGCGAGCTAGTCAGCTCAGCATGCATTTCTAACACAGAAACAATAAGGGAAAGTACCCTATATCTGCTTTTCCAGATAGTTACGTGAAAGGCTGTTTGTTCCGCATGTGTTATGCAGCTGTCAGACATGTAAGGCAGTAGTATTCTATGCTGTGCGTTCTGGAGGATGGTCATAAGCTATTTTCAGTTTTCCCAGTTCTGGGCTGCTCCTATAGCTACAGAGTAGATTTAGTTGTGGCCTCCCGAGACTTTACTGCAGACCAGTCTCAGCACGAAGCAGAATCTTCACGCTCTGAATGTATTATATAAGTTGCAAGCCTAGGGTTGTTTTCTGTGATGCCCGCTGTGACAAAAATAATTGTCGAAATACTTCTGGGAATCCTGTGGCGAGTCTGTCCCACGTGAGCAGCGAAGCAGAAAGATGTCTTCCTGAGACTGAAGGCTCCAGCGCACTATTACTGTAACTCCTCAAGGAGTGCTTTTGCTCTGGAAGAGAGTAAGGATGAAGGCGTTGGAAAGCAAACTCTTACAAGGAAAATGACACAACAGGGTGATCAGAGATACAGGAGGGCAAGGAGGAAGAACGTAGCTAGCTTTGCGTGGCCCTGGGAGGACACCAAGGCTGCCAGCAACTGCAAAGCCATGTGTGACCAACGGGTCACCGGTGCCACCAGCAGGAGCCTGGGCCAGGGAGCAGATCAGGCCCCAAAGTGGAAACCAGGCAGGAGGAAACTGTCCCCTAGCTCCAGGATCACGCAGGATGGACTGAGTGGCAGCAGGGAGCCATACATGCCCTCACTCTCTTGGCAGGTGGCCCCGCTCTGAGCCCGCTCTGTGGCTACAAACGCAACCCCACAGCCAGGGGCTCCGCGGAACGTGTGGTGCTGGCACAGCAAGTGCCAGGGATGCTTACCGTGACACGCACCCGCATTTCAGCTGCCCACCAGCTGCCGCCTGATGTTCGGTGCTGGGCGATGCAGGTGCTCAAGATCACGACAAAAACTTACCCTGTGCCACCCAGCGTTCAGGTCTGTGCTCTGATCTGAGTTCTCGGTGTGACACTGCACACACGGCACACCGTGCCAGGCTGTGAGGTGGTGGGGAGCCAAGAGGTGTGAAATGTGCTTTCAGGCTGCTAGTCTAAGGGCGAGGCAGGTGTGAGCAGGGTTTTTCTTCTCTAATACCAGAAATGAATTCTGTCCCTGAAGGATAAAGCTCAAGGGAGGCTGACAGCCACTTGGTGACTCGGGACATCAAGGGCAAAGGCAGGAGCTGACCTTTCCCCTCCAGACTGATGGACGCTAGACCAGTAGCAGCTATTTAGGTTTCACAGAAGGGGAAAGCATAATGGCACCAATCCCTGTGGAAGTGTCAGTCCCAAGTGCTGTTTATGTGTAATAATTAATAAATGATTGGTTTACTCTTTGTACTTGTGGCTGTAGCTCCTGCAGTCCCTTTGACTCGGTAAGCACCTGTGGCAGTGCCCGGGGGAAGGAGGTCACCTATTGTGTCTGAGGGATGGGAGCGGGTCCCAAGATTTCCTGGACCCCTTTGGGATCACAGTGGGTTCCCATCCCAGACAGCCCTCGC